>BQNB010012754.1:0-76444 GCA_026074375.1 Tanacetum coccineum | reverse complement strand
TTCAATATAGTTTGTATTTGATTGTATACTACCTTTTTGTATGTTAAGAATGTTTGGTTGATATGGAGGTTTTGTATACACAATAATATTTTGTAGTTTATAAAACTCATCCCGTTGAATTTGTAATTTATATTAGTTGGTTATATCCATTTCAATCGACATAAACAAACATACATGTAAGATTTACTATATAGTAAAAAGAAGCTAACCCGCCCATCGGGCGGGTTATGACACTAGTTTAATATATAATGTTATCTTTTATGATGTCTTTATATATAAGGGTGTTTTAGTCCAACAACATTTTTTTTTAAATGATAATTTTTTCACTATCTCACAATATATTTTACACATGCTTTCAGCGAGGCTTGAACCTACAACTTCTAGGTTGGTGAGGAACTCACATACCCAAAGATAGCCGTGGTGACCAACTGAGCTAGCCCAGTTGCCAACAACATTATTCATGTACAGTAATAAATTTTTAATATTAAGCAAATATATACAAGTCTATATTAGATCGTTGACGAAAATCTGAACAAAGTTAACTTACATACATGTCAAGTTAAAATACCATAACTTTTATTCAAGATACACAAGATCTAAAACAAGTATTTAATAATTGGTGGTAAATTAAATAATGCGAGGTCTTGTGAATTGACGGGAGTAAGTGGCACATGTCACTACTTTATATTGCTTCCAATAGAAATGTTCAAAAGTGCTCCTTTTATAACAACATGCATAATACTTATCGACTCCTATTATCCTCATAATTCATTTGGGTTTTTCTAACATGTGCCCCAGGGGCACATGTTAAGGTGGGGACATCAAGCTGTGTGTCACAGCCTGATAGGCCAACAGTTATTTGTGGGGCCTGATAATGATTAATAACAATAACTGCTGGCCAATCAGACTGTGACACACAGCCTGTGTCCCCACCTTAACATATGCCCTTGGGGCACATGTTAGAAAAACCCTTCATAAAAATGACAAAATATACACTTTGCAATGTCTTGGCATTTACTTCTTAGATAAAATGCTTTATCTCAATAACAATATAAGTTTTAGGATCCAAAAGCTTAAAACCAAATGTAGATTTTTTAAATTTCATAGGTAACACAAACAAAATATAAAATATTTAAAAACAATTATCTCGAAAACAAACATATTAACGAATTTTAGCAAGCACTGTAAATACAGTAGTTACCTCAATCTTTAGAAAAATAAAAACTGAGTCTGTGTTATAAGGGACTCGAGATTATTAGTCACTCAAATTATCAAACTAGCCGATGAAAATGAAAATGTCTTAGAAAACAGCTCATCAATAATCGTCATTTTTTTGATACACATTCCATGCTTGAATGAAGAGTAAAAGAAAATTCATAAAATACAAACATGTCACATTGTTATCTTTTTGTAAATGGCTTCCAACAAAATCTAATTTTTTTTAGGTGCATGTACACATGACGGAATTGTGATGTAAACTCAAAAGCCCCATAACATTAGAAAATAAAATTTTATTTATCAAAAATATATTTTATCCGTCTCAAAATAAGTGTCCAGTTTGACTTTTCAGAGTTATACTGGTTCAACTTTAACATTGAATATATTTTTTTATGTTATATAATAATTGAAGAAAATTGTACCAATGAAGATACATTTAAAACCCATTATATTCATATATTTTGCGTCAAGTATTATATAACACACACAAAAATAGTTAAGGTCAAAGTTGAACAAGTTTGACTCTGAAAAGTCAAACTGAACACTTATTTTTGAACGGATGTAGTATTAGTTAAACATAAGATAGTGAAACTGAACACTTATTGAAAATTCTGGTTTGATTGACCTTCTTTTGGGTGGTCGTCTATGCACTTGGATGAACAAAGTTGGAACCAAGCTTAGTAAACTTGATTGATTCTTAATACCAGAAAACGTAGAAGAGGCTTTACCTGATGTTCGTGTTACTGCCATTGATCGTTTGTTGTCGGATCACAATCTCATTCTTCTTCATGTCTTTAAATCCGACTTTGGTCCTACTCCTTTCAAGCTTTTCTATTCCTGGTTACTTCGTGATTCATTTGATGAAGTTATTAAAAGGAAGTTACCTAAATTGGAGGAACATAACTTTGGAAGGAAGCTCTTATCTCATGAAAAAATTTGCCTTCTCAAAGCTAGAATTAAGCAATGTTATTCTGAAACTAAAACTTCTGATCGTGTCACTAAACATGATAACTTGCAACTTATCAAGTCTATAGAAGAGAAAATTGAAGCGGGTTCTGCGAATGATGACGACCGTGATTCTCGTATTAAGTTGCTTCAAGAGGTGGACATATTAGATACCTTTGAATCCTTTGATCTTTTTCAAAAGGCGCGTGTCAAATGAGATATCGAAGGTAACGAGAACTCTAAATTTTTTCACGGGCTGATAAAGCAAAAAAGAAGAGCTCCAATGATTCACGGTATCATGAAAGAAGGTGTTTGAATTTCGGATCCTTCTCAAATTAAGGAAGAGTTTCTCAACTTTTTTAAAGAAAAGTTCAAAGACCATGATTCGAATGTAGATTTCCCTCTACTAACTCTTCCGGATTATGTGCTCTTGATCATGATAGCTTAGAGACTTATGTTTCTTTAGTTGAAGTTAAGAATGCGGTTTGGGATTGTGGTAGTTCCAAGGCTCCCAGCCCTGATGGGTTCTCTTTCGCTTTTGTAAAGAAATATTGAGATTATATTAAAGTTGATATTTTGGAGTATGTCAATATTTTTCTAGATACTGGTTTGTTTCCCCATGGATCTAATTCTTCTTTCTTCACTCTCATTCCAAAGGTTAACAACCTTATTTTCATCAAAGATTTTTGTCCCATTTCTCTCATAGGCGTTAATTATAAAATCATAGCTAAAATTTAGCTAATCGGCTAGCCAAGGTGATTGATAAGATTGTTAGTCATGAGCAATCGACTTTCATAGTTGGTCGTCAAATTCTTGACGGTCCTTTTATTCTTAGTGAGATTGTCGAATGGTTTAAAAAAAGAAGAAAAAGTTGTTAACTTTCAAGGTTAATTTTGAGAAAGCTTTTGACTCAGTGAGCTGGAAATATTTAGACTTTGTTCTTCTTAGTCTTGGCTTTGGCTCTTAAAGGCGTTCTTAGATTAGAGATTGTTTATCCTCATCACGGGCTTCGGTTCTCGTCAATGGTAGTCCTACCTTAAAATTTTCTATCAAACGTGACCTCAGGCAAGGAGATCATCTCTTGCCTTTTCTTTTTATTCTTGTTATGGAGGGGTTGCATAAGGCTCTCTCTACCGTGGTTTGCTCGGGTCTTATAAGAGGCGTCAAATTCGGTTCTCCTGAAGTAACTGTATCACATCAATTTTATGCCGACGACGTGATTATCACTACCGAATGGAATGTTAATGATTTAGACAATATCATTCGTGTTTTACAGGTCTTCTACTTAGCTTCGGGTTAAAAAATTAACATTTAGAATGTAAAAACATCTAGGATAAAAATAAACGTTTACACGTTATTAATCATAAACTTCCATTTCGACGTAAATCACTTAAGGTATGTATAAACAAATCATCTTATCACTTTTTCTCCCACTCTTCTTCATCTATCATGTCTTCTTCTCGAAAATCATCTTTTGACTACTCAAGACGACATCGAATGTCTATAATAAACACTTGGAGACACAACACTCTTCTACCACCTTCACCTCCTCTTTCACCCAACATTTTAGCCTACCATTATTCTCACTAAATATTGCCAATCCTCCATTCTACACCTCTTTCAACCACCAAATCAAATAGGGAGAAATATCATAAATGAAAACTAAATTAAACTTCATCACCTATCAAAACATCATTGAAAACCGAGAGCTATTTCTACCTTAGAAATGCTTCTACACAAACTCCTCCGTCGTTACCTTCACCATCAACAACTATAATTCACCCCACCATAAATGACCAAGACTCATTTCATTCTGGTTTTTGTCATTGTTGCATGTACACCCGAACTCTCTTTCATAATTTAAGAGATGACATTCATCGACTTGAGTCCATCCTCACTCGTCCACCAACTCAAGTTCATGCTTCACCCAACAATGCCTCACCAATCTCTCCTCTATCACCTCTACATTAATGACCATCCATCCTTTGATTAAACATCTCCTAGACATCAAGAATCAACTAGTTTAGATGTAGTGTAAGATGTCTCTTTATGTTATATTTCTATGTTTAATTTCTAGTCTTGTAATGTTCATACTTTTCAAGTCCACATATGCGACTGATTAGGGATCACACCAAAACCCTAATTCTGAGATTTTTGAACATTTGTTAACGTGACTGAAGACATATATGAAACCCTTACTAGCAGAAAAGATCTTGAGAATAATAGCAAAATCAAACCTTTGTAGTTACAACTCGAGAGATCAAACAAAGTTGTTGTCGTTGTGAACACCAAGCATCCTTTGAAACCCTAGAGGAATTAGGGTTTAGTTTCAATTCAAACCAGCAGCTTCTTTCTTCATAAAGTCGACCATAAAAACCTTGTAACATCCTAGATATCAAGAGCAACCCGCTCTGATACCACATGTTGAGAATCGTTTAGCCCATCTAGGATTAGTTTTACAGATAACTTATATATGCAGCGGAATAATAAAGAACAATAAGTTATCAAACAAGGTTTTCTATTATTAATCTATTGCCCCAAGATCAAATGATCCTTGGGGCTAAACTAACTAATACATAAACTAACTAACTATTAGACTCTCATTGAGAGAGATCTAACTATGATGGATGATCTTAACCAGACGCCTATGACCCTTTATATATAGGGTTTACAAGAAAACCTAACTTACATAGGAAGCTAACTTAATTTATCACATTAATTCCTTGTTGTTTCAAAAGGAAACATAATACAATTAGGAAACTAATTAATTAACATTAATCTTCACATTAATGTTTGACTAATCTATATCTTCAACATTAATGTTGATTTTGTAACGTCTCAATCAACATTAATATTGATCTTGTTTCATTCTTTAGCATATCTTGTTTCCTTTTGTTTCATCTTTCTTCATTTATGCATATGTAGTTTTGTAATCATCAAATCTGAGATCCCAACAAATAGTGTCAAAAAAACGTTATTTAGATTTTTCGACTCCTCTACATTTTGAAGATGACAAAATTTAAAAACATCTACGATAAAAATAAACGTTATACGTTATTAATCGTAAACTTCTATTTCGACGTAAATCACTTAAGGTATGTATAAACAAATCATTAAACATGATTAGTGATCAAGAAAATAATTTTTTCTTAACCATTACATTTCTACAAAACTATTTTTACAAATATAAAAATATACAAAATATTTTTATTTATTAAAGAAATGTTTTAATTAATTATAAAAATTCAAATATGGTTTTCCCTCCAAAATGGAAACTTCTACATCAGATTTAACCTTCCCCACAAAAAGACAAAAATGGGAGCGTCTACATAGGGGCGGCCCCTTGATAGGCAGGACGACCTCCAGATATATCTGAGACCACCCATAGGAGACGTTATCATGTCTTGGCTATAAATACTGCCAACTTTTCAAATCTCTTTCTCTCACTAAAATCCCCTTTCTCTCTCTAAATCTCTTGATCACTAACATAGTTTAATCTTGTTTCAAGTGATTCAATCTCATCTTCTTCCTTCTTCTATTAAGTGCAAGAGAAGAACACTCGTATTAACCAAGAAACGAAGTGTTATAGATTGGTGATTTCCTCTATCTTCTTCTAGATTCAAACCTCTATTTTCTTGATCTTGTGTGGTTGTGTAAATCAGGATATTGTATAAATCCGAAAGTGTTGATTGAGTGTCGGTTAGTATTTTAGTCCTTAAAATACATCAGTGAAGGTGTAGATTGGTTCTAGCTAATATTAGGACTCGACATTTAGCTTTGTGTCGGAAAATAATATAAGCGACGTGTAAACGGTTTTCTCCGCCTAAAGGGCGCTTGTTGACTTAGTGAAATCTCGAGTCTGATACTCGAGGAGTGGAGTAGGGCGAAGAAGAGCTTCGTATCCGAACCACTATAATTCTCGGTGTTGTGGTTTGATTGTTCTATCTCTTATCTTTTATTTACATTCCTTATTTATTGTATGTATTGTGATTGAATTGCAAGTAGTTAGATATATTGATTGTTCATATCGTTGGTTGATATCACATATACTCGAATCAAACGTTTTTATAAACCAAGTTTTAAAACGTCAATTAACCGGTAAACTATTCAACCCCCCTTCTAGTTTCCACAATTGGTATTAGAAGCCGAGGTCACTCAAGATTTTTAAAATATATAGTATTGTAAAGCTTGGATCGATCTATAGATTCCGACAAATATCTAGAAGGTCAATATATGCAAAGACCACTACTTTTCGAAAGTGATAGTTTTATTTATTGGAAAAAATAGATTTGAAACATATGTGAAATCAAAAGATCTTGATCTTTGGCATGTTATTTCTAACGGTGATTTTCAACCCATTCAAAATAATCCGGAAACCAAACTAGATGAGGTTGTCCCTTTTGAAAAACAAAATGATGATCTTAAGAAAAGACTTGCGAAAAATAACGAGGCCAAAATGGTTATTTACAACGCTTTGCCTGGAAAAGAATATGAAAGAATTTTCATGTGTAATACGACAAAAGAAATTTGAAAAACCTTTTTAATCACCCATCAAGGTAATAGCCAAGTCAAAGATAACAAGATTGACCTTTTGGTACAACAATATGAACAATTTGTCATTTCTGAAGACGAATCTATAGACAGTGCTTTTGCTAGATTTAATACTATTATTACTAGTCTAAAAGCTCTTGATAAAGGTACTCTAGCAAGAACTATGTTAGGAAGTTTCTTAGAGCTCTACATCCTAAATGGAGATCAAAGGTCACAGCGATTGAAGATTCAAAAGACTTGACAAGTTGACATCACTATCACTTGATGAACTCATTGGGAACCTTAAAGTTCACGAGATGATCATCAAGAAAGATTCTAAAATAGTCAAAGCTAAAGGAGAAAGGAGATCTCTTGCTTTAAAGGCTAAAAAGGAATCTAGTGATGAAGAATGTTCGACTTCCGAAAGTGAAGACGAAGAATATGCCATGGCGGTTAAAGACTTCAAGAAGTTCTTCAAGGGAAGAGGAAGGTTCATAAGACAACCAATGAATGACAAAAAGACATTCCAAAGAAGCCAAGACGACAAGAACGTCAAAAGTGATAGGAAATGTTTTAGATGCGGTGATCCAAATTATCTTACCGGAGAATGTCTGAAACCACCGAAAGACAAGAACCAAAGAGCTTTCGTCGGAGGTTCTTGGAATGATAGCTGTGAGGAAGATGATAAAAAGGCTAAAGACGAAATGTATCTCAAGGCTCACACATCTAGCGAGGTACATTCCGAATTCTCTTATTTTAGTGATGAGAATTCTTCGGTAGAAGATATTATGTTTGATAGTGAATACTATAAATTCCGAAAAATGAGCCTAATGATAATCTTTAAGAATAAACATTTAAAAGCTATTAGAAACAAACTAGAAAAGGAGGTTAGTGAACTGAGAGAAAAGTTGTCTACAATCGAGAGAAACAAGGGAGTTGATATCGAATGTATAATGTGTCAAACACTTAGAATCGACAACGAAAAACTTAAAGGGGAAGCTTTCATGCTAACTCAATTTCAAAAGAGTACACATTCTCTAAATGAAATGTTAAGTTTTTAAAAACCATCCGGAGATAAATCGGGTCTAGGGTTTAATTCATTTGAAGCATCAACAAGCGGGACTAAGGAAATAAAATTTATAAAATCTCAAAATGAGACGTCCTTTGGTGGTGGTCCTCCAATTGCTGAGGGTGCCCCCATAATGCACAGACGGCCACCAAGCAAATCAGGGACCGCTGGTCTGGTCGTCAGAAAAAGAAAAATTTGTTTCTAATCAAAATCCGTTTTGGGTCCTAGTCCAAAACATATAATAGTTAACAATGTTAAAATTACCATTGCTAGTGATGATGAGGTTAAACGGTTTTATTAACCTTCTCTAAAACCCGGAGCTGGATTTTCCAAACCAAATTTTAGATCGAAAACACCACCACCTAAGAGAACTAATAATTCTTGTGACAATCCACATTTTTAAGTCATTTTACGTCAGTAAACTCAAAACTATTTACTTTGAACCTTTACGTGTTTACTTTTAATTATAACCGTTAAGTTAAAATGCGTAAACTAAAAATCAACAAATCAACGTAAACCGGCATTTAACATATATGTGTTTACGTCAAAAAACATTATATAATTATTACGAATATAATTTAATAACATTTCATATTTATTTTTGTGTTTTACGTAAAACGCTTACATTTTGCATTACGAACTTTTATACATGCATGTAAAATTGTACCACATTTTCCATATTTAACCAAGTACCTTTACACTTATGCACAATACAAAAAAATAAAAACAAATAAATCAATCCCTCCCCTCTTACATACCCACGTCCAACCCCCCCTATTCTCATAAACCTATTTTTAAGTAACTTCTTTTAACCTCCATGCTATTTAAGATATATACTCATCTCATTATTCATTTAGCAAAAACACATATAATTCTCTTTTCTCTCTTATTGTAACCGGCCAAGAACACACACACAAAAGATTTGTGTTTTTGATTTTCACAAGCATTTTTTCAAGAAGTTCCTAAGGGTTTATAGATAATCAAACAAATTTAGGGTTTGATTTAAGCCTTGCCAATCCATCTCACTAAGATTTTATATCTTTTTCTTATACTCTCATTATACATATTTCCTTGTTATGAACATTTTTATTTCTATGTATAAATATCACCATAATAGTTTGTGTAAAATATTGCTTTCAACAAGAAATGGTACAAATTATATAAGTTGTTGTAGTATGCTGTTTTGCAAGTGAAATTCGAACAGGTTAAGTTGTTTTTCTAGAATGGTTCATATGGGAAATAGGAAGTAGATCTTATGAGCTTTTCGTGGCCACTTGAATCGCTAAAATTTGAGTTATAACGAGTAAGTTATGCTCATTTGAAAATCGGATAGAAATTAACACATGTTGAAAAACTGCACTTACTAACATTTTGTGCAATTTATAAAAAGATGTTTTCGACCCGTTTCGGGTTCGAGTCGGGTTAAACACAAAAGAGAAAACTTGTAGATTTATGATTTGCTGTTGAATCCTCGAATTTGAACGACCTGTAACTCTTTATAAAGAAGGAGATACACCCTCCTAAAGTCGAACCACTTTTCTGAAAAATTAACAAAGTTTTTGCACATGTTTACATAGATAAATGTTGCTGTTAGGATTATAATCTGGTGTTTTTGGGTCCGCTTGAGCTATACAAACTTTTGAAAATAATGTAGTAACACTTATATAAGATTTATACGCGTCATAAACTTTATAAATATTATTTTATAAACTAATTAGACTATAAATAAATTGACGTTGTGAGAATAATAAAAATAATGAATCGAGCAAGATAGACTAAAATTATATTTTTGGCTATTAGAAAATATTATAAATGTGTATATTATTTATATTAAATGGCGAACTTGACGTAAATATTATTTTGACTTATAAAACTAAAACACAAACTATTAGGTGGTGATATAACGTTATAAAATAAAGTGCATTATTTTATTTTCGCTTGCATTATTCTAAATCGACCTATAATTTTATAGGTTGCTTGCCGTAACTTTTGTGACGACTTTCTTTTGTTGATTTCCGAAAATCAATACTTTTCACTTAAGGTGAGTTTATAGCCCCGCTTTAACTTGTTTATCACTGTTTATAAATTCTTGGGGTGAGATACATTGCTTGTTTTTACTTATGGACGCAAGTACTTTACTTTCTTTTAAATTGTTATGGATTAGCCTAAGTAGCGGTAATCCACTGTGCCCGAATTATCATGAACCGTTAATTACTTTGAGTAAGCGCGAGTGTTATAAATAGATCTATTGGGATTGACAGCCCTGTCCAGGATTGGTGCTAACAAGGCCAACGGGCGTATACCATGTTGGACTGCGGGTGTCTCACTTTGGACACTCCCTAGGGTACTTTGATTGCATTAAATTGCATACATAACATTGTCTAGTTTTGGTGTCATGAGCGTAGCGCAATCGTAATTACTTTTATGGACATTGTATACCATGCAATAATTACTTTAAACCTTGCGGTCCAACCTTGTTACTTACTTAAACCTATGAACTCACCAACTTTATGTTGACCTTTTAAGCATGTATTTCTCAGGTGCTTAACCGTTATGACGTATTTGAAGTGAATTGGAGTCATCATACATTAAGATCATTTTCATGGATTTTCTCTTATTAAACCGTCCTCGTTGTATTAGAAACTATGAATTCTTGTGATGCAAACTCACGGGACCACTTGTCAAAAACTTATTTATTTCAAATGTATCAACGAGGATATCTTTTAAACGACTCATATAGAGGTCGTTCTCTTGTATCTTGTGCTTATGTATTATGAAGTAACGCTCCCAATTACCTCTTCGCTGCGACATATTTTGAGGATGTTACAGATTGGTATCAGAGCCAAGGTTATAGAGAACTAGGTTGCCTATTTTACATAGACTATAACCGTTGTCATAAACATTGCATCACATAAAACTTTTTCATATGCATACACACTAGTTGCTTACATGACTTATACTTGCGTTTATTTTTCTTACGTACATTTTTACACATTGCCTTATATGTGCATTTACATTGCCTTATATGCTTTTACAATTGCCTTATATAAAAAGTTATTTATATAAATATTAAAACTCTTCCCAAGACATTGTGAGTGGCACAATGGTCTCTAGACTTTTCCCAGGACATTATAAGTGATATGATGGTCTTTAAAAACTTTTTCATGACTTTACAAAATACCGTTTCACATAACATTGAAACTTGTCAAAGTCTGTCGATTCCATCAGTTACCTTATCATTTAACTTCAAATTGAACACCCGCCTCATACTATTGAAACACCTAAGCCATCCTGTGATCCATCACCTAGAATCATGCCGATTAATTGAAACACGACTTTAACCTGTCACCTCACAACATTTCATCTTTGAAGCGACTTTTAGAACTAGACTAATTTTATTTTACTCCTCTGATTTTAAAGAAAATGTCACCAAAGAGAAACGGTATGAGCGCAGCCGTTATTAAGCAACTGATCGAACAACGAGTGACTGAAGCACTCGCGACCTAGGAAAATAACAGAAACAGTGGAAACCCTTATAAAAGTGACAATTACAGTACTGGTGGAGGAGAACGCACAACTCGCCACTGCACATACAAATTTTTCCTCAATTGTCAACCACTAAATTTCAAAGGAACTCAAAGGGCTATAGGATTAGCCCACTGGTTTGAAAAGATGGAATCTGTATTCCATATCAGTAATTGTACTATTGAATGTCAAGTGAAGTAAGCCACTTGTACCTTGCTTGGCAGTGCACTAATATGGCAGAACTCCCATGTTAGGACTGTTAGACACGATGCAGCATATGGGATGCCATGAAAGACTTTAATAAAGATGATGACTGAAGCCAACTGCCCAAGGAGTGAAATTAAGAAGTTAGAGATCGAGTTATGGAACTTGACGGTGAAAGGTACTGATGTTGTGAGCTATACACACCGTTTTCAAGAATTGGCTTTATTGTGTTCAATAATGGTTCCTAATGAATATGATAAAGTGGAGAAGTATGTTGGAGGTCTTCCCGATAATATTCAAGGGAATGTGATGTCAGCTAAGCCAAAGATGCTTTAAGAAGCAATTGAGTTGGCAACCAGTTTAATGGACTAGAAGGTTCGTAACTACGCTACTAGGAAAGCCAACAATAAAAGAAGAATAGATAACAACCCGAGAGACAACAATGTTCAGCAACCGCCTTACAAGAGGTATGATGTGGCTAGGGCTTACAGTGTTGGGTCTAATGAAATGAAGGAATATGCTAGAACTCTACCTTTGTGCAACAAGTGCAAGTTGCATCACACTGGGCCGTGCATTGTAAAGTACGCAAATTGTAAGAAGGTTAGCCACATGACCCGGGATTGTAGGAGTCTCACTACTATAACTAATCAAAGAACCCTCACTTGATTTGAATGTGGGAATCAATGGAACTACTATAGTGAATGCCCAAAATTGAAGAACCAAAATTATGGAAATCAAACCGCAAATGGCGAAGCTCATGGAAGAGTATATGCTTTGGGAGGAGGAGAAGCAGACCAGGACCCTAACGACATTACAGATGATATCGATGCTTAAAGAGAGATTTTCTCATCTTTCTTAGTGAAACCTAAGTTGGAAACTTATTAGATCCTATTCTCTAGAGGGATTTACTTTGTACTTTCCTTTAAGTTTCGTAGTACTGTATGGATGTTTTGAATTCCCTATCAATTTATATGTTATGACAATTCCATCTGTTATGTTTTATTTCACTATTTATTTATGCAAACTACTCATTAAAATTATCATCGTCTTATAAAGATTTTCACAACCATTTTATAAATCATTTGCTACCATCATGTTATAAAATATTTTGCCATCGTCTTAAAAACTATGTTACTATCATCTCATAAACTATTTTAATATTTCCTCACAAACTACTTTATTATCATCACATAAATTATTTTAAAATCACCCCATGAACTATTTGGCTATTGTCTTAAAAAAACATCATAGGGTTTCCTCACAAACCATTTTGTTGTCATCCTATAAAATACCTTGTTTTCATCTTGTGAATTATTTTGTCACACTATAAAACTATTTTGATACTACTACATGCATAACATTAGTTCGACGAAAATGAGCATTTCATCGTTAGTCCTCAATTATACATAGCCTGATCACCTATGCATAATTCAGGAGGGACCATGGTATGCTCGGAGTAGTCGCCTTAAATTTTTTGTTAAAAATCAATTTTTTTACTTACATATTCAAAAAGCAAAATTTTGTGTGCATATTCGTAAGTTGTGCATATTATGGGCATTTATATTAGTAAACACCAAAAACTAAATAGACCCTCACACCACCTTACTGCATAAACTAGACATCATCTTACGCCAAATCCTATATCAAAAAGTCGAGACGTATCACTAGTCACCCTAGAACAATCCGCCAACAAGTTTAGCTTCTATTAAGGAATTCACTAAATCACTCATTCAACGTCGACGTAATACTGTAGAACTTAATAGTTGCGACGCCATCATAGACATAAATTCATTATCACCCTAGAAAGGAAAATCTTTTATAGCTAACGCTTTAAGCCGAAAGTAACAAAGAAAGCCACTAAGAGTCGAATTTTAGTCACAACATTAAGTTTTAACCCGTACCTCTTCGTCAACACCACTTCGGAAGGCGACTCAAACCGAATTTTAGGACGAAATTCTTTTAACACGGGGAGACTGTGACAACCCACATTTTTAGGTCATTTTACGTCAGTAAACTCAAAACTATTTACTTTGAACCTTTACATGTTTACTTTTAATTATAACCGTTAAGTTAAAACACGTAAACTGAAAATCAACAAATAAACGTAAACCGACATTTAACATATATGAGTTTACATCAAATAAGTGTTATACAATTATTACGAATATAATTTATAACATTCCATATTTTATTTTTGTGTTTTACGTAAAACGCTTACATTTTGCATTACCAACTTTTATACATGCATGTAAAATTGTACCACCTTTTCCATATATAACCAAGTACCTTTACACTTATGCACAATACAAAAAAAATAAAAAAAATAAATCAATCCCTCCCCTCTTACATACCCACGTCCAACCCCCCTCCAACTATTCCCATAAACCTATTTTTAAGTAACTTCTTTAAACCTCCATGCTATTTAAGATATATACTCATCTCATTATTCACTTAGCAAAAACACATATCCTTCTATTTTCTCTCTTATTGTAACCGGCCAAGAACACACACACAAAAGATTTGGGTTTTGATTTTTACAAGCATTTTTCCAAGAAGTTCCTAAGGGTTTATAGATAATCAAACAAATTTGGGGTTTGATCTAAGCCTTGCCAATCCGTCTCACTAAGGTTTTATATCTTTTTCTTATACTCTCATTATACATATTTCCTTGTTATGAACATTTTTATTTCCATGTATAAATATCACCATAATAGTTTGTGTAAAATATTGCTTTCAACAAGAAATTGTACAAATTATATAAATTGTTGTAGTAGGCTGTTTTGCAAGTGAAATTCAAACAGGTTAAGTTGTTTTTCTAGAATGATTCATTTGAGAAATAGAAAGTAGACCTTATGACCTTTTCGTGGCCACTTGAATCGCTACAATCCGAGTTATAACGAGAGACACGAGGACACACACACTCGTTTTATATGGGGAAAATCGGATAAAAATAAACACATGCTGAAAAACTGCACTTACTAACATTTTGTGCAATTTATAAAAAGATGTTTTCAACCCGTTTCGGGTCCGATTTGGGTTAAACACAAAAGAGAAAACTCGTAGATTATGATTTGCTATTAAATCCTCGAATTTGAACGGCCCGTAACTCCTTATAACGAATAAGATACTCCCTTCTAAAAGGGGGTCGTTTTTTGGAAAATTTAACAAAGTTTCAGCACATGTTTACATAGATAAATATTATTGTTAGGATTATAATCTGGTGTTTACGGGTCTGTTTGAGCTATAAAAACTTTAGAAAATAATGTAGTAACACTTTTATAAGATTTATACGCGTTGTAAACTTTATAAATATTATTTTATAAACTAATTAGACTATAAATAAATTGACGTTATGAGAATAATAAAAATAATGAATCGAGCAAGATAGTTAGACTATAATTAAATTGACTATATGAAAATACTAAAAATGTGTATACTTATATATTAAGTGACGAACTTGATGTAAACATTATTTTGACTTATAAAACTAAAACACAAACTATTTGGTGGTGATATAACGTTATAAAATAAAGTGCGTCATTTTATTTTCGCTTGCATTATTCTAAATCGACCTATAATTAAATAGGTTGCTTGTTGGAACTTTTGTGGCGACTTTCTTTTGTTGATTTCCTAAAACCAATACTTTTCACTTAAGGTGAGTTTATAGCCCCGCTTTAACTTGTTTATCACTATTTTACAAATTCTCGGGGTGAGATACATTACATTTTTTTACTTATGGACGCAAGTACTTTACTTTCTTTTAAGTGATTATGGATTAGCCTAAGTAGCGATAATCCACTATGCCCGAATTATCATGAACCGTTAATTACTTTGAGTAAGCGCGAGTGTTATAAATAGATCTATTGGGATTGACATCCCCGTTCAGGTAAGTTAAGCGCTTACTAGTTCCGGAGAATGGAACTAACGGTGTCTCACTTTGGACACTCCCTAGGGTACTTTGATTGCATTACATTGCATACTCAACAATGTCTAGTTTCGGTGTCATGAGCTTAACGCAATCGTAATTACTTTTCTGGATATTGTATACCATGCAGTAATTACTTTAAACCTTGCGGTCAAACCTTGTTACTTACTTAAAACTATGAACTCACCAACTTTTTGTTGACATTTTAAGCATGTATTTCTCAGGTGCTTAACCGTTATGACGTATTTGAAATGTATTGGAGTCATCATACATTAAGATCATTTTCATGGATTTTCTCTTATTAAACCGTCCTCGTTGTATTAGAAACTATGAATTCTTGTGATGCAAACTCACGGGACCACTTGTCAAAAACTTATTTATTTTAAATGTATCAACGGGGATATCTTTTAAACGACTCATATAAAGGTCGTTCTCTTGTATCTTGTGCTTATGTATTATGAAGTAACGCTCCCAATTACTTATCCGCTGCGACATATTTTGGGGGTGTTACAATTCTTATCCTTGACCTAGAACACCTCAACTAAAAAGAAATCTTGGACGACAAAATCGTCCAAATGGCTTTCCCGTAACTTGGAATAACTTCCAACCTCAAAGTTACATGCCATAGGGATTATGTCCTCCATTCTCACATCCCACCCAAATGCAAGGGATGTTTAATGCTAACAACTTTGGACCCATGAGATATTGGGGACCAAATATTTGAGTTATTGTGTTATATAATTAGATATGCCGTGGGATCGATTTGGAGCCCGACGAATGGATAAAAGATAGCGGATGCTCCAAACACATGACGGGAAATCGAAAGCTCTTCTCAACTTACAAGACATACAATGTAGGTAATTTCGTTTTTGGTATTAATCTTCGCATTAGTGACAAAGGTATGATTTCTAATAACTCACTTAATATAGATAATGTAGAGCATGTAGATAATTTGAGATTCAACTTGATAAGTATAGGTCAAATATGTGATAATAAGTGTAAAGTAATATTCTATGAACATGATAGTGAAATCACTAAGGACGGAAAAGTCAAGGTAGAGGTATTAGGAAAAGCGGCTTGTATGTGATGAAATTAGGAAAGAAGTCCAAAGACAAATTTGTCTTACAGCGATTGTAGAAAATTCTACTTTGTGGCATAGGAGATTAGGTCACGCAAATATGTGTTTAATCCAAATGTTGGCGTCTAAGGAACTAGTCAGAAACTTACCTGAGCTTAAGTTTGATCAACATTTTTGTGATGCTTGCAAAATGGGAAAACAAGCTCACGCTAGTCACAAAGCTAAGAATATAGTCTCAGCGACTAGATGCTTAGAACTCCTTCACATGGATCTTTTAGGTCCATCCGCCGTATGGAGTTACGGAGGAAACCTCTACACCTTAGTCATAGTATATGACTATTCTAGGTATACTTGGACAAGATTTCTCAAGAATAAAACTGAGGCTTTCGAGCAATTTGAAATCTTTAGTAGGAAAATACAAAAGTCAACTAGGTTATTCTAAGTGTCAATTAGGACGGACCACGGTAGGGAATTTGATAATGAAGTGCAATTTAGAGAGTTTTGTAATGCCAACGGTATTACACATAACTTCTCGGCTCCACACACTCCACAATCAAATGGCATGGTAGAAAGGAAAAATAGGACTCTACAAGAAATGAGTAAAACAATGTTGAATGAACAATCGTTACCACAAAAGTTTTGGTGTAATGTCGTAGATACTACAACCTACATCCTTAACCGAATCCTATCTAGAGCCATCTTAGGGAAAACACCCTATGAACTCTTGAGAGGTAGGAAACCTAGTCTTGATTACTTCAAAGTTTTTGAAAGTAAATGTTTCATTTTTAACACCAAAGATTACCTCACTAAGTTTGACCCAAAGTCATACGAAGGTGTTTTCCTAGGATACTCCCAAAATACCAAAGCCTATATCATCTGGTTACCTATAAAGATTCTAGCCTAAAACATACGATCCGGAGGTCGGGGAGGATAAAAGAAATAGAAAGCCATGTTTATTAGATTGTAGAGAGAGAAATGGAAGAATATATGTTTTCTAGAAAGAGAAAGAAACACACACTTATGAGATACAAAATGATTATCCTCACCCCTCCATGGAAGTATGGAGGGGGTATTTATAGGCCTTGTGACTTCTATCTATCATAAGACATTATTAGTCCTTATGCGTCACACCTATATCAAACTATGTAATTATGTATAAGTCGACATATTCTAAAGCTAACAATCTTCCCCTAATATGTGGACATACGGAATTACTTACAATGTTTCTATCAAGTACAAATACAAACAAAATAAAGACTTCCAAAGTGGTTTCAGTGCTGAAGATGACGTCTTTGTCTTCTAGTCTTGATACTTATACTCCAGCTTGGATCTTCTGTGTCTTTACTTGATCTGGAACCATTGTAGTATGCATGACTTAGATTAACTTCCCCACAAGTCATGAAACATGTTTTTAAAAGCTTTCTTCATAGACTCCTTTTTGGCGAAGGTTCTGAATCAGCTTCCCCCCAAACCAACATCCGTATCTTGAGCAGATTCTAAAACTTTGATGTAGCTTGAACGATCTTCTAACATTGACATTTAAAGTGCACATCGGAATTTTGTAGAAGAATCAGTCAACCACACCAACTAATGCTGCTCCTATACTGTATCATGACATTTGGTCTTGGTGAATATCCGTTCGGGGGTACATGCGAGAAATCAGCAACACTTTTCTCATGCTTGCAGAATACTTCACATAAACCATACTAAGTAAAGTAGTATAAACTACTTCCCCTTGGAATTTAACCTGATTACATCTAAGTATCAAAGTACACGTATTCCCCCATAATGGTTTTGAACTCTCGGAAGCATCATTGACGTGTATGACCATATACTCAAGAAGTTCTTGTCTTAAGCAAACATCTTGAAAAGTTATGAATGGCATTGAAGAACTTTGAAAGATTTTACTTTGACTGTGAAGTACCATTGAGTTGTTGTAGCTTTAATTATCCCGTGAGAATTGCTGATTATATCTTAACCTTTAAACTCTCTGGCTAACTTACCAATCTCGTATTCTGTCAGCTATTGCTGTGACCACATGGTGAAGTAAACCCGATATACCAAACTTGAAAATGAAGTAAGATTCCCTAAATTTGTTACTTAAGCTTGCACTGTTGTTGATTGAAGAACGGTGCAGAAGAAAGCCTCTACGTACCCTATACTCGTATCTCATAGTTTTATAAAATAGTACAAAACCTCTTGAAATTGCCCCAAATTGCATATCCATGCGTTTTTGTGAGACTGAGTACCTACAATGTAACTCCATTAAGTGATAGTGATCCAGGTCCTTTCCATTCAACCACCCCTGACTGCTGGAAACTAGATACTCCAAGTCTCAATCATAAGTTGTATACGGTTAAGCAAGTCATCAATCGATAGATTGGGTTTAAAGAAATGGGTACGTTGGAAGATAAGTAGCGAAAAAATAGGAAGTCTTGATGATGAAATAAGTAGACGCCTTCGTGAAACCCACTTCAATCTCAAATAAGGGATACCAAATACACTTCGTGATCAATTGTCATTATAATCCAAATCCTTAGCCGTTTGTCATTTTAGTGAATCTTATAAAGATCGTTTTAGGATTAAGTGTTGTGTTTGCTCTAGTGTTCTTGTTTTGATTATTAGATTCCCAAATTCGGTCATATGCCCAAAGTCGGTCACATGCCCACCTGATGCACGGATCGAACGCTACCTGTGTGTCAAACCGCTACCTAAATAGAGCAAAAACCGCTGCCTAAAGAAGAAATGCCAAACCGGTGGATTGAAATCAATCAAACCGCTGCCAAAGTATTGAACAAACCGCTGCCTTAGGAAATTGGTAAACCGCTGCCAGTGTATAGTCAAACCGCTAGCTAAGAATGTTGGCAAACTGCTTGTTACTTTGACAAACCCGTCGGCAAAATCGAACTAGCAAACCGCTACCTTTATCAAATAGGAAACGTTTCGTTTAGTTAAGCCATGAAAAAGCATAAATCGCTGCCAACCTGTATGGTTACTAACAAACTGCTTTGATAGATATTTTTCCTAAACCGCTGTTGAGTTATATCAAACCGCTGGTACAGATTACCAAACCTCGGTTTCCAAACCGCTTGGCAGAATAGTACGAATTTGGGACCACTGCCTAAACCCGCTGGCCAGAGTACTATGTTTTTATGAAGAAAGCCGAGCAGGAGGAATCTAATTTGAAGAGTCTTGGCTACAGTTTAGTAAGTGTCCGGTTATTCGTTTGTATGCTGCACACCAATCATTTCCAGCTATAACAGGATGGATGTCAAGACATCATTTCTTAACGGTCATCTGAAGGAAGAAGTGTACGTCAATCAGCCAGACGGATTCGTAGACCCACATCATCCTGACAAAGTCTATCGTCTAAAGAAGGCTTTATACAGACTCAAGCAAGCTCCAAGAGCATGGTACGATGAACTCTCTAACTTCCTGGTATCTAAAGGATTCTCAAAAGGTTCTATTGATCCAACTCTGTTCATTACTAAAAAGGGGAAGACATGTTGCTTGTGCAAATTCAAGTTGATGACATTATTTTTGGTTCTATGAACCCAAAACTTTCCAAAAAGTTTGAAAAACTAACGCACAACAAATTTGAAATGTCTATGATGGAGGAGCTGAAATTCTTCTTAGGAATTCAGATCCACCAATCCTTACGTGGTATCTTTATTGACCAAGCTAACTATGCTCAAGAGATACTTATAAAGCATGGTATGACCTCATGTGATAACATTGGTACTCCAATGGCTACTAAACACCTAGATGCTGACTTGAATGGAACTCCGGTTGACCAAACGAAATATCATAGTATGGTCGGAGCACTCATGTACCTAACAACAAGTAGACCAAATATTATACATAAAACATGTTATTGTGCTCGCTATTAAGCGAGACCGACTGAGAAACATCTCATTGCGGTTAAGCGGATCTTTCGGTACCTTAAGAATACCATTAACATGGGACTCTGATATCCGAAGGACACCGGATTTGAACTAACAGATTTTTCAGATTCAGATCACGCGGGATGTCTCGACTCACGAAAAAGTACATCTGGTGGCATACAATTTCTAGGAGGTGATAATTTAGTCAGCTGGTCGTCCAAGAAGCAGGACTGCACTTCAAAGTATTATGCAAAAGCCAAGTATGTGTCTTTATCTGCGTGTTGCGCTCAAGTTCTATGGTTGAGAACTCAGCTCACAGATTATGGCTTTCACTTTGATAAAATACCTATGTATTGTGACTCAAAGGCAGCCATAGCCATCTCGTACAATCCAGTCCAGCATTCCTGTATCAAGCACATCGATGTTAGATATCACTTCATAAAGGAACATGTTGAAAAGGGTATTGTTGAATTATTCTTTGTTAGAACTGAATACCAGTTAGCTGACCTATTTACTAAAGCCTTACCCGAAGATAGGTTTAAGTATCTCGTCAGACAACTCGGTATGAGATGTTTGACTCCTGAAGAACTAGAGGTTCTGGCAAACGAATCTGCTTGATCCATCAAACATCGAATTTGTAAATATTTTTATTTTTCTCTTTATTTTGATTTATAAATATTTTTGAAAAAGAAAATACAAAAATATAAAACCAACAAAAAGAAATAGAAAAATATAAAACCTAGAAAAACAAAATATAAAATCAAAAAATTTCAAAAATACCAAAAAGAATCTTCTCGACATGTCAGCCATGGCCATCTCGTAAATACCTATGTATTGTGACTCAAAGGCAGCCATAGCCATCTCGTACAATCCAGTCCAGCATTCCTGTATCAAGCACATCGATGTTAGATATCACTTCATAAAGGAACATGTTGAAAAGGGTATTGTTGAATTATTCTTTGTTAGAACTGAATACTAGTTAGTTGACCTATTTACTAAAGCCTTACCCGAAGATAGGTTTAAGTATCTCGTCAGACAACTCGGTATGAGATGTTTGACTCCAAAATAAACTAGAGGTTCTGGCAAACGAATCTGCTTGATCCCATCAACAAGAATTTGTAAAATATTTTTATTTTTCATCTTTATTTGATTTATAAATATTTTTGAAAAAGAAAATACAAAAATATAAAAACCACAAAAGAAATAAAAAAATATAAAACCTAGAAAAACAAAATATAAAATCAGAAAATTTCAAAAATACCAAAAAGAATCTTCTCGACATGTCTCTTGGAATCGATAACATTTACGTACTTAGAAATGTCAATTAACATTGACACGGGCGTGTAAATGAAGTTCGAGCAAGAGTTTAAATGTTTCAAAACATGTCATTTCTAAATTTTCTTAATGACTTATGTACATTTCAGTGCATAAATCGGTCCCGAATGTAATAGGGAAGTGTACGCTTCAGTGCGCTTACTCTACAAAATAGAAGAGAAGTCTTCTATCATGGTTTTTAAAACCGTTGAACACAATTTTTCAAAAGGAACTTTCAATGTCAAATTGTTTACAATATAATTTGTGGTATCTTTTCATAAAAAGTGGTATTTGTTAAAATTATGTGTTCAACACTCCCTTCCTCAAATAAGTTTAAAAAATTGTGGTATCAATTTTTCTTAAAATGTCATATTTATGTAGATCAATTTTTGAGGGGGAGCTTTTAAAAGAAAGCCGTATAATGTGTTGGGTACATCTCATACATGTCAATTTTATGTATCCAAGCACATTTCGTGAAATTAAAATGTGGAAATTATAATGTCAATTAATAATATACATTGTTCACTAAGGCATCTCACTCTGTCTTCAACATATTTGTGGTGTCATATCATTTTTTTCCTTGTAATGTCAAGTTTTAATAATTAGCGGTATCCCACATATTGTGTTGAAGGGGAGTTATCAGAAAAATGAATTCATGCAATATCGTGGTATAATATTTCTCCCCATGTAATTTTTCATGTTATAAGTTTTAATCAATTGGTATTTCAAATACTAAAAGATTTATTATTTTAGTTAAGGGGAGAAAATATGATTAAAATGTGATATAGAAGAATGTGATCTTTAAGACTCTAAGTGCAACTCTTTCCTTCATGTGCAAAACAATTTCGAATCTCAGAGCACATGTGTAGGGGGAGTATTTCAAAATGTCTGTATCAATGGTTTTATGGTTCGATCTATATACCCACAACCAATTAACTCACGACGTCGATGAAGTCATAAGGTGGTTAAGGTTAGGTTTAAGTACTTTGAATAGAGGGATCTACCCAAGGACATTCCATATATAGAATTAGAAGTCCTTAGGTAGGATTGAAGATGAATGAGAATAAGAGGAAAATGGCAACTGAGATTGAGCTAACACTGGAACAATCACAACAAGGTGTTAGTGATAACGTCTTGGTACGCATTGAAGGGGTTGAAGAATTAAAAAGAAATGTATGGATAAAGGGTGAAAAGAAAGAAGCCCTCCACACAACTTAGGCAGAAACCGGGTCAATACATAATATATCAAAATCACAATGATGATTGTTGGTATTGAAGAAAGTCATCATGGACCCAGTGATGCAATGCACAACCCTTCCCAACCATTCGAGTTTCTCTCAAAAGAAACTTGTCTCATTTGTCACGGAGATACACACGTTATCTGTTGACATCTCACTCCGAGATTGTTGATATCGAATAGGTGGCAGTCAGCTCCAGCCTCCGATTACTAAAACCAAAGTGCACAAATCGAGTCTAGAGCCAAGTGAGATCAAGTTATAAATCTCATTAGGACACAATGTCAAAATACAAATTGTTATCCATCAATATAACATTTGGTATCAAAGAGTCCTACGCATTATCCTTAAGATCTTGCCAGAACATCTGAGTGATACTTTTAAGTATTCACAGTGACGATGGAAATTCTTCCAAAGTCAACATCAAACAGCTCTGCGGTAGGTGACTTGCAAGATTCTATATGAATCGATCTTGTGATAACTAGATATCGATTTTGGTCCAGTAAATGAATTGACGACTTAATCAGAAAGATAGTAACTATCTGATTCACTCTTACCGTCTTGTCTGCTTTGAGACGTTCCGATAATGAGAACAAGCAAGCACGGTGAATCTAATACATCTGTGTTAGAAGATCCTACGCTTTGAGTTGAAAACCATGTCAAGGAGATTCTTTGAATCTACCTGATCACAGGTATAGTATTTATACTATAAAACGGGGAACCGGTGGTTATCGCAACCTAAAATCGATGAATGATAAAGACATTTCGTCCATATCTGCTGTTTATTACTAACATTCAAATGCAGGTACAAACGTCGGTGTTGCAGCCCCATTCCAGTAAAGTCGGATTCATTACCACATACTCATACTCGAGCTCTAAAAGTCAATTACTTAGCATCAAGATTGTTGATCCTGAACTTCCTCAAAGATCTTCAAAGTCAAATCAAGAATCGTATTTTGGGAGATTGTTAGCCTTATGTTCATATAAGTTAAACAAGAATGCAACCAATATGAGTATGTCGGTCAAGAGTACAAGTTTATTAAGAAAGTCAAATCAAGATGATTCAAATCAAGGAGATGATGCAAGATGAAAGATCTCAAGAACCCAAAGTCAAAAAATTAAGACTCGAGATCAAAATCACATAAATGACACCGAAAGAATGTCATCGGTCGTCTAAAGCATGAATGAACAAAGCCATTACAAACATGAAAAGACAAAGACAAGACCAAAGAAGGCAAAGCTCAAATGTCATATCTTCAACATTGGGAAAGATAAAGGCAAATCAAGATAACCTCCATCAAGAACGTCAACGATGGGGAGATCAAAGAAGACCTCAACATTGGGGGAGATTGTTAGCCTTATTTTTATATAAGTCGAACAAGAATGTTATCGGTCGTCTTAGTCGTAATTAGTATTGTTATGGAATAGGCTAGTCGGGTTTAACGGGCTTGAACGTTAAGATAATATTGTCCTTGTTATGGGCTCAAAGTCCAAGATAAGCCAAGTCTGGCCCAAGTAGTAAGCCCATACGCCATCTAGTAGGCTAAGGGTATAAAAAGGACCTTGTCCACACATGGAGATGGTGTTGGTTACATTTGCTTCACTTGTATGTGTGTGTAATCATCCACCACTCTTTCTCTCTCTAATATAATCTTCCATTTTCCCTTTTCTCTTTTCTAGCTTATTGCTTATTGTGTTAGATTATCTAGTTGTGTTATGGATTAAACTATTGGGATAACACATCCTAAATAAACACACCATAGAATCACTCAATGTGAGATTCGATGAAACTCCTCTACCATCTAAAACATCACCCTTGGTGGATGACTTAGATGAAGACTAAGCAGTTAAGGTTTCCGAAAAGAAAGTCTTAGACAATGGCATTGAGGATGAAACTATAAAAGTTGACGAAGTTATCAACATTAAGGAATCTAAGAACCATCCATTAGGTAACGTCATTGGAAACCTTAACCAAAGAACCCTTAGGTCTCAAGCCCAAAATCAAAGTAACTATTTTTGTTTTATATTAACTATAGAACCTAAGAATGTGAATAAAGCCTTAAAGGATGAAAGTTGGATAATCGCTATGCAAGAAGAATTAAATCAATTCGTTGCAAACGATGTTTGGAAGTTAGTACCACATCCTAAGTGTACGACAATTGTAAAAACTAAGTGGGTGTATAGGAATAAGTTAGACGAGAAAGGTGTTGTTTCTCGTAATAAGGCTAGGTTAGTCTCACAAGGATATAATCAACAAGAGGGCATCGATTATGATGAAACTTATGCCCCAGTTGCTAGATTAGAATCTATTAGGATCTTACTAGCCTATGCTTGTGCCTTAGATTTTAAGTTATTCCAAATGGATGTAAAAAGTGCAATCCTAAACGGTTTTATCAATGAGGAGGTATACGTGGCACAACCTCCGGGAATTATTGATTTCGAAAAACCAGATCATGTTTATAAACTCAAGAAAGCTTTATATGGTCTTAAACAAGCTCCTAATGCTTGGTATGGTAGATTAAAGGCTATTCTTATTAAACATGAATATAACATGAGAATGGTAAATAACACACTTTTTACAAAGAAGAAAAGTTCAAATCTCATCATCGTTCAAATATATGTCGATGACATTATATTCGGTTCGACTTGTCAAGACATGTGTGATGACTTTGCCAAAATCATGCATGACGAGTTCGAGATGAGCATGATTGGTGAAATTAACTTCTTCCTTGGATTACAAATAAAACAAATGGAAGATGGTATCTTCTTTAATCAATCTAAATATATTAAAGAAATGCTTAAGAAATTTGGCTTAGAAGAATCTAAACAAATGAAAACACCCATGTCCTCGGATATGAAACTCACGAAAGACGAAGAGTGTGAGTCGGTAGATAGTACTAAGTATCAAGGCATGATAGGTAGTTTACTCTACCTAACGGCAAGTAGGCCTGATATCATGTTTGGTGTCTGCCTTTGTGCACGCTTCCAAGAGGATCCCAAAACCTCTCATCTTGAATTGGTTAAGCGTATCTTCTGATACATTAAAGGCACTATGCACTTAGGATTATGGTATCCTAAGGGGACCGACATAGAAACCGTAGTATATGCCGACTCTAATCATGCGGGAGATTATGTGGACCGAAAAAGCACTAGCGGTATTTGTACGTTCATAGGATGTTGTTTAACATCGTGGTTCTCAAAGAAACAAACCGCTCTTGCTATATCCACAACCGAAGCCGAATATGTAAGCACCGGAAAGGCATGTCAACAAGTACTATGGATGAAACAAGCTCTTATCGACTACGACATTCGACTCGACGATGTGCCGATCATGTCCGACAACAAAGGCGCGATTGACCTTAGCAAAAACCCGATGTAACACTCGCGAACTAAACACATCAAAATTCGTCACCATTTTCTTCGAGACAATGTCCAAACAGGACATATCTCCATTGAAAAAGTCTCATCCGAAGATAATATCGCTGACATCCTTACTAAACCTCTTAAACGTGAATCGTTTAATTATCTTCGTCTTGGTTTAGGAATGATAGAACACATTCTTTAAATCAATCTCTTCTTTTCTTCTAGTCTCGATTCTAGTCGTTGTTCCATTCCGTGTCGTGACAACTTAATTACTTCATCCGAAGTATTTTAAGCATTTTTAATTAGCGAAATGCAAATTAAAACGTCACTTCTTCCAAAATCTTGGTCTAATTTTTTATTTAAAAACCTCCACTGGAAGCGGCCCCCTGATTAAATCAGGCGGCCCCCATATCGATATGGGACCGCCACCAGTCGGGCAACATATGTCTGCACTCTCATTTTTGTTAAACACAAAACCAAACACACCCCCTTTCTGCAGACCTACGACGAAACACAACCAAAACCCACCAAACCTCAAAATCAACCACTAAAACTTAAATTGAAGATCAAATCAACACTAATTATCACTCTTAACATCTTAAAGATCATTCATTGTAAGTCAATTATTATCAGGGAATGAGATTTATATGATTGTGGAAATATGTCGTCAACCATCACACCACTATATTTATTTTAGGGTAATTTGTAAACGCGGCCTAAACATTATGCATTAAATAAAAAAAAAAAAAAAAAAAAAAAAAAAACAGACGTAAAGAACGTTTTGGAATTGGATGATTTAAATTGGGACATTAGCTGGACTAGGTCCGTGGCGGGCCGTCTTGCAATTTTCTTGGTGTGATTAGAGGATTTGAATTGCTAAAGACTTGGCATACGTGAGTTCTCGTAGCCCCCTTTTTACTGTTTTTTACATTGGGGGAAAATGATACTCTAATGTGTTTTTGAAATGTTTTTGAATAAACTATGCGAAGATGTGGTTTTTTTTTGGGCAAGATATGTGCTTTATGTACTGTTTATGTGAATCAATATCATGATTATTGGATCGGATGGGTACGCCTACCCAGTGTTGTGAGATTATTGGATCGGATGGGTACGCCTACCCGTATTTATTTGATTATGAGTGCGGATGGGGTTCGCCAACCCAATTTTGTGTAAGGTTCCTGCCCAATATTATTGGCTCCAGCTGGTAGGCCCTTTAGGTGCGTAAGTGACATATGGTTATTGACTAGCGTAGGATGCTGTGTCTTGAATTGTTTGCATATATTCACTATCATATAACACTATTGTCCATTGTTGAAATATTGGCACAACGTTTGGGTTTAAGGTCAAAACACTAACGAGCTTACCACATTATTTGTTGACGTTTTCAAGTATCATTTTCAAGTGAAGTGAAAGAGGAATAGTTTGGTGATTGTGATAGCAGACTTAGAAGTATCCCGAGTGGAATTTCATGTGAAGTCTTGCTTTCTTGTTGTTTTAATTTTAGTATTTGGATGTTTTGGTTTAAGTTTGGATTATGGTCCCCTGTGTGGGCAGTTGTATAATTATAAGAGATTGTGGATTTTAGTTGCGATTTGGGAGAAAAAAAAGGGGGTGGTGGGGGAGTTTTGGGGGGGGGGGGGGGGGGGGGGGGGGGGGGGGGGGGGGGGGGGGGGGGGGGGGGGGGGGGGGGGGGGGGGGAAATGTATAAAAAATTTTGTGTTTTTGGGGGTTGGGGGGGGGGGGGGGGGGGGGGGGGGGGTTTATATAGTGGGGTTGAGTGGGTGATGGTCTTTATAGCACTTGAAGTTTATGCAATGTAGTTTTTCTATTTATGTTGCATACCCAGAGTTTTTGACTGGTCAGGGGTGTGTATTGGTTAAGTGAATTGTTTTTGTGATCTAGGTAGATGTGGACTTGACTTATAATTTTATAAGTGTTTTAGGTAGGTGTGAGGATTTGTGAAGGTGGTTTGAGGGGTGTGATAGAAGTTTGGGGAATTAGTTTTATGTAAGGAAGTGAATATTTGAGCTAAAATTGTTATATTACCTAGGAGCGGAGGCGAATATAAGTACAGTGGCCAGAGTATTTATAAGTGTATCACAACTCACTTAAATTAATAATGATTGTTCACAACAAACCTATGTTTACACCGTAACTGGTGTTATGTGTATATCTTTATATTATAGTAAGATATTTAATATATTTGCAAGCCCCCTTCTTGCATGCCTAACTTGCTTATTTCTCCCTCCGTAGAGATAATGCCGCAAGGAATGAGGACCGAAGTGCTTGGCAGGCCTAACTTCAAATCACTAGGGAGGGGAGGACGGTTATACGGGTTAGTAGGGTTTGGAAGGGGTAGAAGACCCTGGGGAAGGCAATGATGAAGCGTGTTGCATGATTTGAATGGTCAGGAAGTGACCAAGGAAAAGTGAAACTAAATGGTGGTGTAAAGGGAGTCAATAAGGAATAGATAGAGGCCAATGGGGGAGCACCCAACTTCTCAACAATCATTGCCCAACAATTGCAGAACCTCTTACCCGCCATGTTGGCTTAGGTTAGTAACCAAAGAAATGTTGGAAATCAGAATGGTAATGTGGTTAATGAGAATGTTCAGGAGGAGAAACATTGGGAAATAGTTGACAGTGAATTGCAACCGGTAGTTGTTCATATAAGGAGTTCTTAGCTTATAACCCTAAGGAATATGATGGTAAGGGAGGTGCTGTAGTTCTTACTCGTTGGATTGAGAAAATGGAGTCTGTGCATGATATGAGTGGTTGTAGTGTTAACCAAAAAGTGAAATACACTACTGGTTCATTCGTAGGTAAGGCTTTTAAACGTGGTGATAACCTCTCAGATCCGCACCTAAGCGGGAAGTTGTTGTTAAGTATGTCATGAATGACTTTTTAATCTTAATATGAACAAGAGTTTTTGTCCTAGTCCATGAGAAGCAAAAGTTGGAATCTAAGTTTGTTGGAATCCGAACGCCATGGTCGGGGCTGGCCATGCTGCGTATACTGATAAGTTTCATGAGTTGGCTAGGTTAGTTCCATATTTGGTAACTTCAGAAAGTAGAATGATTGAGAGGTATGTGTATGGCCTTGCTCTACAAATCCATGGGATGGTGGCAGCAACAGAGCCAAAGACTATACAGAAGGCTGTGCAGATTTTTGGTGCACTGACCGATGAGGCTGTGAGAAAATAATCATTAACGTAATTCGAGAAATAAGGGAATGTGGGGGAACCTAGCAAGGATAAGAATGGTAGGGATGATAATAATAGAACTAGGACTGGGAATGCTTTTGCTACTACTGTAAACCCTGTAGGAAGAGAAAAAACAGGTACTTGGCCCAAGTGTACCACCTGCAACTCCTACCATGCATCCGGAGGGCCGTGTGGCACATGCTTCAACTGTAACAGCCCGGAGTCATTTGGCAAGGGATTGTAGAGGTGTGCTGAGGAATATGAATCCTGTCAATGCTAGAAACCTAACTGTTAGGGCATGTTATAAGTGTGGTAGTACCGACCATGTCAGGCTAGCTTGTCCTATGTGGAATAGGGCACAAGGACTAAGAGAAAATCGTCCAAATAAAGTTGTTGCTACTAATGGGGGTCAGGGTTATGGAAACCAAGGGAACCAGGCTAGGGGTAGGGCATTCATGTTGGGAGCAGAATAAGTCCGCCAGGATCCGAACATTGTGACGGGTACATTTACTTTGAACAATCATTTTGCCACTACCTTATTTGACTCTGGTGCTGACTATAGTTTTGTTTCCATTACTTTCATACCTCTGTTAGGCTTAGAACCCAGCGATTTAGGTTTTAGATATGAGATTGAGATAGCTAGCGGGCAACTAGTGGAGATTGATAAGGTTATTAAGGGTCGTAAACTAGAATCAAAGGTCAAGACTTTGACAATGAATTGGATACCTTTGGACATGGGAGTTTTGATGTGATATAGGTATGGACTGGTAGTCAAATTATAACAGAATAATTTGTCATGAGAAGGTAGTGAGGATACCACTACCGAATGGCAAGGTGCTTAGAGTATTAGGAGAGAGACCGGAAGAGAAAGCGAGACTCTTGATGTGTGCTAAGGCTAGTGAAAGAAACATGAAAGGTGTTATAGTGTAAGTATTTTTCCTGTAGGTAATCCCGATAATCTATCTAGATTACGCTTATTCTGAAGTTTGAGTTTCGATTGAGTTAATCCCGGGAGCCAACGCTGGTAGCCATGACTCCTTATCGTTGGCACCTTCTAAATTGAGGAGTTGTCGGGACAACTCAAGGAACCCCAAGACAAAGGTTTTCATCATTGTTTTTATTATATTCAGACCAAGTTTCTTCCCTGTAGGTAGCGCCATGTTGTTCGATAAGAAAATGTGGTTCATTTAGATGTGCCATTGATGTATAGAGAATTGAACAAGTTTTGACTGTTAAAGAATCATTATCCACTTCCTGATGATTGAATGATCGTAATTTAACCAACTCGCAAGGATCGTAGTTTTTTCTCGAAGATAGATTCTTAGGTCTGGATCCCATCACTCGAGAGTGCATGAGTATGACCATTCCAAGACTGCGTTTAGAACTCTTAATGGACATTTCGAGTCACTATAATGCCCTTGGTCTGACAAACGCATCAGCGGTAATTATGGATTTGATGAATATAGTTTGTAGGTGTAACCTACAAATCGGTCTCATCGGAATAGGGATCTCCGGGGCGTGTTACCTTCTCAGATCAATAAAACAAGCATATAAATATAACGACTAAAAAGACCGTTTTAATACTGTTACATGGATTTTAACAAATTTGAATACAAATAGCCCGAATCTTTAACTTGTCCTTATTATTATTTACAAGATATGGTCACAACACATGAAGATTATCCCAAAACATAATACAACATATCTTAGCATTACTTCCCTAAAACAAAATCACCAGTAACCTTGCACCTTATGCTTACTGATCACCTGAAAAAACATTGCTTTAAAACGACAACAATAATGTAGGTGCATTCATATGTTTTTAAAAATCATAATATGCAGGACCGCAAGACTTTACCCGTGATACTTCAACACATGCAGACATCACAAAACCCGATTACATTTTCCTAAGCTCATGACACGTAAGCTCGCCAATCTTTTCTGCAATAATATATATTGCAATTTCTGCCTGATTAGATGTTCAACCTGAAACATCCCCAAATTCGACATACTATACGTTCGTTCCCGGTGATAGCTAGTCACCCGAACGGGGAGGTCGTTTCCCAAATAGATCTATTCATAATATCCGCGCTCACATAATGTAATTAACAACTACATCTATGCAATTGACAATTCATGATAATGGGCTCAACTTGGGTTATCGCTACTTAGGCAAACATGTAATCAATATAAAATATCCACTTGCGTCCAATTTATAAAACAAAGCATGTTTCCACCCCATAGTTATAAATCATTGAAATCGTAAAAATGTGGGGCTATGAACTCACCTTGAGTTTTGATAATCCAAATATCACAGATAACGCGTCACGCAAATCGTCAGATGCAACCTATTTAATTTAAGGTCGTATAAGTACCATGTACTTCGATTAACTAACATCATATACAGGTCTATGTTAGTTACATCATACTATCGTTCGGGCTATCATAATTAAGAGGTCATGTAGTGAACGTATGAGGAGCTAGGACACTTTAAATCGTAAATCCAGCAACTCGTCGATACGCCACCCCAAAGAGGCCTCATTATGAAACTCCCTAGTAATATAGTACTTTGATAACCACATATAATTCTATATAGTTCAATCACCAACTAATGGTTTTGGTAAAATTGTGTTTAATTAGTTAAAACGTTTATAATTATCGTTGTAGTAAAACTGGCGTAACTTTCGCGTTTTAAGTCTGATTTTGACGTTTCTTATGCCCACGCTTTCGTATTAGGACGAGTTATCATAATTTGACATTTTCATATTTTTGACCCTCTGATGAACAGTACTTTTACTGTTCATACCAGTTATAGAGTTATTTTTAATATATTTAATTATCGTAAAACCCGAAACGACATATTATTATGTCGTTATAGCTTCCGTATTTGTGATTCTTTCAAGCACTTCTCATATTTTTGAAAAGGTTCTATTTATTATTAGAGTTTACAAAAATAAATATTTCTGTCATGAACAGTAACTTTTATAAAAATAGTTTTATAAAAGTATTAATTGTCGTAAACTCGCGAAATTCATAACTCGTTTATTTTTAATTGAAAAATTATGATTCTTATCATTTTGGAATCCTAAAAATATGTATAATTTGTTAAAATTACCAAACTTGCTGTTTGAATAATTTTTATAAAAAGTTTTTATAAAAATTCTTTTATAAATCCGTTTATTTATCGTATAACTTGTTTTTACCATAACTTTTTCGTTATTAATCCGTTCGACAAGTTTCTTACTTTTTCGGAATCGTCATGAGTCGTATTATTTTATAAAAATATAAAATAAGTATATTTTTATACACTTTTGGACAGAAAGTTTGGGTGACCTTATTAAGTCCATTTTTAACCTTGTTTTTATATTTTACACTTTATAACTTTACCACAAGCCTTATATTTTATATATGTCATAAGTGTTACATATAATAAGAGTCCATTAGTCTAAAATTGTCCTCATATGTCCAAATTACCAAGTCCATATTAACACTTTTAATCCTTAACTTTCATAAGTAGCCTTTTTACTCCAAGTTTATACTTAACCATTTTCACATATAAACCATAAGTGTACAAGTGTATTTCTTCCAATATGACTTTATTTTAGTGTTCAAGTAACATGATTAAAAGTCCATAATCAACATTAATATGTCATTTGCCTTTCTTTTACTTGTAACATATTATGTAACTTTATAAACCCTAATTAATACATAATCATTTTTATGCTTAACCAAGAGTGTAAATCACTTATGTGTCCATTTTAACATGATGTCATTAACATCATAAAGTAATAAAATTCTACAATTTGGTGACACAAGTAAAAAGCTCCTTTTTCATGAATTAAAATCCTAAATGGTGATTCAAGCTATAAAGAATTAACATATGCATATTAATGATAAATGTAAGATCATAAAGAGTTCAAGATGACCTTATGGTGAATGAAGATGATGACTAACACAATCTAAACCCTTGTTTAGACTAGAAACCAAAGCTTGCACAATATTAACCCTAGTTTTCCAAGTGAAAACCCTAACTTCTCTTTTCTTGATTAATGCTTGAAAATGGTTAGCCAATGCTTGGAAACATCTTAGAATATCTTAGATATGATGTGTATAGGTGTGTATAGGTTGTATAAAATTTGATATGGATTATCCAAAAGGGGTGTTTCTTGCCGTGGCCAAAAGAGGGGCAAAGAGGGGGTTTGGTTTGATTTTTGGTTAAGTGTGAAAGTGTATGCATGCTATCTATGTGTTACTTGCACTTATAAGGGTTAGAGTGGTCAAAAGTTTGCAATAGTTAGTCCAAGAGCAAGATGAGGGTTTCAAGGGTTCTTGTTTTCATGTCTTGAGTCAAAGTAACAAGGTATGGGTGTGTTTAATGAACTAGTGAAGTACCAAAGCCAAGTGGTGAAGTTTGTGAGCTCCTTGTCTCCTTGTTGTTGTTTAACCATGAGTTAGGGGGGGAAAGGGTTCTAGAAGCCTTTTGTTACTTGACATAATATCTAGTATCATGCTAAACCAGGCTGCTTCAATATCAGCTAAACCTCCTACAAAGAATGGTTAGGATTTGATGTTTCAACCAATGTTCAATGAATACTTCAAATCTACAAGTGTCATATGTACCCCCATATTCACTGCAACTCTACTTCCATCAGATTCAGCCAGAGCATCTTCCTCTAATACCATTGATCAAGAAGCTTCCTCTCCAAGTACTTTACCAAACAATGAAACTTCATCTCCACCATTCAATTCTATAAATGTTGAACCAAATGAAGAAGTTACAAAGTTTGATAGTGACACATTTACAAATCCATTTGCTCCTCCAGACACCAACTCAACTGAGTCATCTTCAAATATTGTAGACACTTCAAACATGCACACTTTCCAACAACCTCCAATTTACACAAAAAGATGGACAAAAGATCATCCATTTATAACAATCATAGGTGATCCATCAAAACCTGTTTCTACAAGACGTCAACTCTCTACTGATGCTTTATGGTGCTATTTCCATGCATTCTTAGCTAAAGCAAATCCGAAAAATTATAAATAAGCAATGGAAGAATCCTGCTGGATCAAAGCCATGCAAGAGGAAATCCATGAATTTGAGCGGCTTGAAGTATGGGAGTTAGTACCAAGACCAGACAGAGCTATGATCATCAGCTTAAAGTGGATCTTTAAAGTGAAACTTGATGAATATAGCGATGTTCTAAAAAATAAGGCTCGATTAGTTACTAAAGGTTATCGTCAAGAAGAGGGGATCGACTTTGAAGAATTGTTTGCACATGTTGCTCGTATTGAAGCCATCAGAATATTCTTAGCATACGATGCACACAAGAATATGATAGTATTTCATATGGATGTGATAACAGCATTTTTGAACGGGGTTTTAAAGGAAGAGGTGTACGTGAGTCAACCAGAAGGGCTTGTTAATCAAGATCATCTGAATCATGTATTCAGATTGAAGAAAGCACTTTATGGATTGAAACAAGATCCTCGCGCATGGTACGACTTGCTTTCCAAATTCCTTCTCAGCAAGAAATTTGTCAAAGGTATAGTTGATCCAACGTTGTTTACTTGGAAGGAAGGAAATGATCTCATACTGGTACAAATCTATGTTGACGACATAATTTTTGCTTCCACTAATCCAATCTTTTATGATAAATTTGCAAAATTAATGAGCAAACGTTTTAAGATTTCAATGATGGGACAAATATCAATTTTTTCTAGGACTTCAAATTTCTTAAAGTCCCAGAGGCATCTTCATTAATCAATCTAAATATGCTCTTGAAATGCTCAAAAAGTATAGTTTGGACCAATGTGATGCTGTTGATATCCCTGTGGTGGGACTGTAGAATATCTTAACACATAAATGGAAGGATTCACTTTAGGTTTTAGAGAGGGAAAGAGATGGTTGGATGAACACTTAGAGAGAGAAAGGAAAATGGATAATATTAGCTTAGTGAAAAATGTGTGAAATGAACAACCAACACCCTTTCCATGTGTAGAGAGGGTTTATATATGCCTAGCATAACCGGCCATGGGCTTGTGTTATGGGCTTACTATGTATCTTTGTCCCGGTTAGCTTACTAACATAACATTACTAATTACTACGAGCTATGACTACTTATATTGGAAGTGACCGATACTTTTTTGTATTTTTAACAATCCCCCCTAAGGGAGGTCACTCCAATTTACAAAAAAATTAAACTTAGCATACTATGCTTTCACTTTGGTCTTGAGCTCGTAGTCTTAAACTTTGATCATTAACTTGTGATTTGATGTAGTGATCATTGACTTTAGATGTGAGCTTGTTCTTTATCTTGACTAGAATGTGAGAATGTGATCTTTAACACCTTGAGATCATCAACCAAGCATAATCTCGTTTCACCATCTTGTAGACTTTGCCATCTCGTGAACTTGTAACTTCTAGACTGACATGCGCATACCTTTCTTGATTTCATAATCTTGAAAAGCTTTAATAATGCATCTTTCTTGAATTTCTTTAACTTTAACACTTTGTCGCTTCAAGAAGGACGTACGATATCAGAGTAGCGGAAGTCTTGAAACATGTACTTGATCTTTCATGATGTCTTTATATTTGTCGGTCGGGTATGAGCATGTGGCTATGAATCTTGTGAGTCAGCTGGAATCAGGTACCTTCACCTCCATCTTTAAATATGTTGTATTAAAACAGTTAGCCATAAAGAAGGGGGGACGAATATGGCTTTGTCATTCACCTGTGGTTAGTTGGAGTAACCTTCGAATCCGTGAGGATCGACCTGTGATCAGGTAGATTCAATTTAAAAAGAATCTCCTTGACAGGATTTCCAGTTGAAGTATCGAATCTTTCTAACACATATGTATTAGATTCATCAAACTCAGCATGTTCTCATTATCAGAACGTCTCAAAGCAGACAGCACGATAAGAGTGAACTAGTGAGTTACTATCTCACCAATTGAAATAAAAATTGATTTGAAAATCAATCGACATGTCACTTGCTAAAGTGGTTTTGTGACACATCGAGAGTGTTAATCATTTCAAAAATTCATCAACAATCGTCAATTCATAACCTGGAACAAGTTTGATTCTTATAGAATCGCACCATCGTTTCTTTCCAGTTGTCACAAGTTTGATTCATATAGAATCGCACAAGTCACCTACCATGAGCTTGTTTGATGTTGGCTCAAGCAGGATTTCCATCTTCATAGTGAATGAAATCACTCGGATGTTCTGGCAAAATCACAAGGATAATGCGTAGGACTCTTAATATGTTAACTTGTTATTCACATTGTGTGACATAGCAAGCATGATTTGACAAGTGTCCTAATGAGATTTATGGATGATCTCTTTTGGCTCTAGACTCAATAGTGCACTTTGTTTTTAGTGATCGGAGGCTGGAGCAGACTGCCACCTTTTCAATATCAACTAACTCGGAGTGAGAAAGTTGATAGAAATGCATGTAATCTCCGTGAGAAATGAAACAAGAGTCTGTTGAGAGACCTTGAGTGGCTAGGGAGGGTTGTGCAAAGCATCACTGGGCCCATAAATATTTTGAGAGATTTTGAGTGGCTAAGGAGGGTTGTGCATTGCATCACTGGGTCCATGATGTCAATCTTCAATGTCAGCAATCATCTTTGTGATTCTTGACAGCAGATGTATTGACCCTGTTTCTGCTTAAGTGTAAGGAGGGCTTCTTTCTTTTCACCCTTTATCTTACATTTTCTTTTTAATTCTTCAACCCCTTCAGCGCTTACCGAGACTTCATTAACTAGTACCCCTTGTTAAGGTTGTGTTCCCATAAAAAAAAAAAAAAAATAACTAGCTCCATCTCAGTCGGCATTTTTTTTCCCGTAATCTCACTCTTACTTTACTCCTTTTTTTCATACCTAAGGACTTCTACACTATTTAGTGGAATATCCCTGGGTAGATCCCTCTGGTTCTGGCTGGATCATGAGAATGAATAACTAAACTTAACCACCTTATAACTCCAATACAACAATTTAAATGGTCGGTCTTTGCTACTTCCATATTTCAGCCAACACATAACCATTTTCTCCCCCTTTATATGTGCATCGATTAATCGAAAGAGTTTAGCACATATATGGGTTAGCATATACTTTAGATCTTAAAATCACATTTTTAGCTGTATATTTAATCACATTTTCTCCCCTTATCAAAAATGTCAAGTCTATTGATATTTTGGATATCAAAAGATTAAAATTTATGCTTACAGGGAGAGAAATGTTCCAATTATTCACAAGCCATATAAAGAACATTTTAATGCCCCTCCTCAATATTTGAGGGTATATAAGATAGTGCTGAGTACGATAATTTTGAAAGATTTTGAATTTACTAAGAAATTCTTGAAAAATTTGTACTCAAGCACTACTAATATTCACCATTTTCAAGTCTACACTACATATATATATTCACAAGACTATGCATGAAACAGGACCTGAATATGTTCAAACTGGAAATGACAGTCATTCTATCCACGACAGCAATCTGTAGTCCGCCTCGATAATATCCTTTTGGAAGTTGTCTTAGCTTCCCCCCGAATCATCAATCTTTTCTTGAGTAGATTCAAAGATTTCTTGCAGGCCGCATTAAGAAGTCTTGATGTAAAAAGCCTAAACATCTGAAGTACACAATTAATTTGAAATCATAACACCAAAGTCAATTAAGTCCCGGATGTCCGTATTTCTCCTTACATGATAGAGATGACATAAATTGAAACACCAAAGTCAACTAAGTCCCAAAAGTCACAATTATTCCCTCTAAGTAGTGGAAATGATAACACCTAAGTCAACTAAGTCCCAAATGTACTCATTTCTTTCTGTAGAATACTGACTAACTTAAGGAATCATCATACTTATCAAACCTATGTGAACATCTTTTGCCAACTAATTCTACTCCTTTTAAAAATAAGCTTAGTGATCAACTGATTGGGTAAAACATTAATTGAATCAAAAAGAGCTATTATTCTCCCAACACTTCCCCCTGGGAACTCAAATGAACCATACTAAAAAATAACAAGATATCTCTTCCCCAATGTTGATGAAATAGTGCACCCGAAAGTAACAAGTTAAAACACTGATTTTCTCTGCGGTTATGACATTTGTCTTCCCGGAATGACCTAATATGATAATAAGGTATGAATTCTATCACGTGTACTCATTATCTTTCTTGTATATCTATTCCTTCCCCCTTGCTGGGTTCGATACCTCGGAATCAGCAAAACCTAGTACGCACATACACTTGAGATCGTGTTCGAAGAATTGATAAGCGTAAATCTATTATGTGAGAATCAACTAAGTCTTAAATAGCAAATAATACCCTAAAGTTTGAAATAAATGACATCTAAAGCTCTTATAGTTAATATACATTAACTCCCCTTAAAAATGTTATCCGTCATTATCCAAAACATTATTCGTTTATTCCGTGACCTAATTTGAAAGACCGTTTTAAAAGATTATTTGACAAAAATTTCTCCCCCTCAAATAATGACCCGTTTTCTATTTAAAGAGCTGTTGTCATTGTTTGAATGGTCGAATTGTCTTTGAAAATCTTTTTGTTATTACTGACAACACTGATTCATTGTAAAGACAACCTTTTACCAATAAAAATAAGATTTCTCTTATTTTGACAAAAGAAATGCACTGACACATACATTAATTTGTATATAGGAAGCACGGGTTGTGTTGCAAAGTAAACACAAGCCTTTGCATGGTCATAAAATAGACCATGCCCGAGAATAAATTCCCGTTATGAGGTAAAGTTTTCTTTTTGAAATACTTGCCTTTAAGATGATGACCGGGTTGCTATCTGAAATAATAGCAAGCCATTTGGCATGTTTTGAAAACATTTGGAACTTCTGCTCAAACTTCATTTACAGCCTCATATCATTATTGAATGACATTTCTAAGACCGTAAATGTTATCGATTTTCAGAAGACATGCCATTATTACCTCTTTTTATATTTTTCTCATTTTTTAATTTTTTCTTTGGTTTTAAAGATTTTATATTTTTGTATTTTGTTTTTATAGAGGTTTTTGAAAATGAAAATCTTTTGGTTTTTCTGGTTTTGAATATATACATATGATACACATGATATCAGAATAGGTACCACCACTATTCTTCAGCTTCATCTGCCAACTGTTTCAGTGTCTCAGGCGTAAAACTTCGCATTCCCAGCTTGTTGATCAGAAATTTAATTCTTTCTCTGCATAGGGCTTTAGTGAAGATGTCCGCTAGTTGATACTTCATGTTGACAAAGTAAAGCTCTACTACTCCATTCTCCACTTGCTCTTTGATGAAGTGGAATCTGATGTCAATATGCTTCGATCAAGAATGTTGAACATTGTTGCAGCATAAGGAAATAGCGCTTTTGTTATCACAGTACATTGGAATTTTATTGAATCCAATGCCATAGTCGGTAAGCTGTGATCTCATCCAAAGGATTTGAGCACAACAGCCAGACATGGCAATATATTCAGCTTTTGTACTAGATATCACAACGCTTTTCTGCCTTTTTGATGACCAGCTAACAAGTCTGTCTCCCAATAATTGCATACATCCAGAAGTACTTCGTCTAGTATCTTGGCAACCCGCGTGATCAGTGTCTGCATAAGCTGTTAGAGCAATAGAAGAACCCTTTGGATATCAGAGTCCCCAATTTACGGTTCCTCATAGGTATTTAAAGATCCTTTTTACAGCATGGAGGTGCTCTTTCGGTGGGGGCTTTGTATGATACGGGCACACATGCTTAACAAATGTAAGGTCTGGTTTCTACTGACTGTTTTAAGATACATTAGGGTGTCAATCATTCCACGATAGTGTGTGGGATCCACTGCTTTCCCTTGTGTATCTTCATCTAGTTTGGATCTCTCCACCATGGGAGTATCCACGGGGTCACTAGATTCCATACCATATTTTCTCAAAGATTTTAGAGCATATTTAGACTGGTTTATAAAGATGCCTTTGGGACTTTGTGAAATCTGTAGTCTTAGAAAAAAATGATATTTTGCCCATCATCGACATCTTAAACTTAGAACACATTATTTTTGAAAATTGATCACATAGTTCAGGTGTTGTAGACAAAAGATAATATCATCAACATAAATTTGTAATAGGAGAATATCTTTGCCTTGTCTTCTAATGAATAATGTGGGATCCACGGTCCCTTTAGAGAATTCCTGAGAGAGTAGAAACTTCGACAATAGATCATACCACGTGCGAGGAGCTTGTTTTAACCCATAGAGAGCCTTCTTAAGCTTATACACATGATTCAAATTGTCTTGATCCACATACCCGTCCAGTTGGCTGACATAAACTTCTTCGCATAGAATGCTGTTCAAGAATACCGTCTTAACATCCATTTGGTAGACGATCATATTCATGTAAGTAGTATATGCGAGGAATATTCGAATAGCATCAAGTCTAGCCACTGGAGCAAAGGATTCCTCAAAATTAATCCCTTTCTTAGACGGTAACTACGATAGCATAAATGAGCCTTGTTCTTTAGAATTCCTCCTAATTCATCAAGTTTCACCTTATAGATCCATTTTAAAGTAATAACCATCACCTTATCTGGACGAGGAACTAGTTCCCAAACTTCAAGACGCTTAAATTCATGTAGCTCCTCTTGCATTGCTTCAATCCAACATGCTTGAGTTAATGCGTCTTTATAGTTCTTTGGTTCAACTGATGTGAGAAAGGCATCGTAGTAACAAAATAAAGCTTGTTCATAGAGTTGGAGTCTTGTGGAAACAGGTCTTTCGAGTTCACCGATGATGTTTTCTAAAGGATGATCCTTGGTCCATTTGTAACGTGTTCAGAGTTTGGAGCAGCAGTTTGCACAACAGTAGGAATAACATCCGAAGAAGAAGATGCTTCAGAATTGTTTTCTGGAATTGGAATACCAAAGAACGGATCATCAAATTGCTCGGTCGTGACGAGTATTCTATCATAGGCTTGGCAAGGATACACATCTCCACCACTAGAGCTAAGGAGTAACAAGTTTATAAAGGTAAAATGGGTTTTTATTATAAGGCTTAGGGTTGATCATTCTACAATCTTTCACCAAAAGTACCACACCAACAAGGCAGCTAAAGCACACATACATGGCCGTAACGACGGAATAGACATGTGTGTTCGATCACATCCTCATTCGAGTTTAACCAAGGGTTAGGATGAAGAATGATATAGGGTAGGGATCTTCTAACTTTCACCAATAGTAATAAACCAACAAGGCAGCTGAGACATGCATACATGGCCGTAACAACAGAATAGACATGCATGCTCGATCACATCCTCATTCGCGTAAAACCCATGGTTAAGAAAGGGAATTAAATTATTGTTAAATAAAAAATTACGAAACAAATAGACTAGGTCCAAGATATAAGTTGCTAGACACTTTTTCCTGACCGTTACCATGATAAAGACACAACTATTTACAAACGTCTTGATCATTGATCAAAAACAACAACCTGAGTTGGCGTTCCCGTAACGGTCAACTTCCCAATCATCCCATACTTTACATACTTTTACAAGACAAGTGGCGATATCTACCACTTTATACAAAACTTTACATCATTGACTTATAAGACGTATCAACGAATAATCGATCCTTTATATAATTCCTTCGGTCTAAGCTTTTATGAAACATTTATCTTCAAACTTTCCTCCTCTTTTTGTTGTGATTTTTCTAATTTTTTTGATTTTTTTTATTTAACACTACACACTATACTATGAAACTCGGTGTAATTTCACCATCTTCACGATCATAATAACTCCGGATAATTCCTTCGGTAATTCTTCGTACCAATAATTGTGATGGTAGTAAATATACATGAGTTTTGACTACTTTATACATTCCCATTTGCAATGTGCAAATTTCTTCCTAGCCGTACCAAAGATAGAAAATTGACACAAGACTCGGGAAATACATACTTTACACTTTAATTAGCTAGCAACTGATAAATGGACTTAATCTAACAGGGTAGGCTAAGGTTTTAATATGTAACAAAACAAACAGTTGGTGTTATTCCTAAAGGATTGGCTCTATAGGTTTTTCTAGGGGTATCTTACTCTTAAGATGAGAGTAAACAAATGGTTTATATGGGATTTAACTAACCAATGTAGTTAGTTAATAAAGCAACATATAAAGGCTTTTTGGGTGTAATCCTAGAAATTTACCAATTTAAACAAGTTACTCCATCTAAATCCATAGTACTCATCATTGTGACCTCGAATAGATATACCCAGCCAAGTTCTAAAGTAGGGATGGAAATGGGTGAGAAAAAACCCATAACCTACAGGTACCCGCATGTAAATGGGTGAGTAATCCTATCAATTTTCACCTGTGGGTGGGTCATGGGTGAAACATTGTATCCATCAGTGGGTGACGGGTAGGTGACGAGTAATGTATACCCATCATGGGTGTACCCATCTAAAATACCCACGGGTGTACCCGCCTAAATAACCTTGCGTGTACCCGTTAACTCATTTGTGTTGGAGTAAAATTTATGATACTACTTAAATATTTGTGAAGTTGTTGGTATATATTTGATAATTACCCAACTCTTCAAAGATATAGACATGATACATTTCAGTTCAGACATGTGATTTGGTGTAAATGACATTTTAAATTTTCTATTATTCATACACGTGTTTTAAATACTTTATGAACTCATTATTTGAAAATATGATAGGGTGTCTTAACGTAGTTTCGTAGTTTAGTTTCCAAATATCATCTTTTTTTTTGTAATTATTGTTGCATTTTACTAATCACCCTACGGGCGAAGGGTACCCGCGAGTCAATGGCAAGGTAAAAAGTTATACCCACTAGTGGGTGACGGGTGGGTGGTGGGTAAGAAAAAATCTATGTAGGTAGATGCAATGTTTGAAAACGGTTATAGTCCAGCAAAAACATTTGACCTGGTTCTCTATAACCTTGGCTCTTGATACCAATCTGTAACACCCCCAAATTGGGTCGCAGCGGAATAAGGGTCCGGGGCGTGTTACTTCATAGATCAATAACACAAGATATATATAGAACGACCAAAAAGTCGTTTAAAACCGATACATTGGATTTAACAAAGTATTTGTTACATAAGCCCGAAGCTTCACTTGTTCACTTGTTCAAAATACAAAGATTTCTAGCCCATAACAGATATACAAAATGTAATGCGACAAAATCTTTAATGCATGATATCCAAATCAAAACCACCAATGTATCCCTTGCACCTCGTGCTTATTGACCTCCTGAAAAACATTGCTTTAAAACGTCAACAATAATGTTGGTGAATTCATAGGTTTGATAAATCGTATATTGTAGGACCACAAGATTTCCCAAGTGTATGATAATGCAACAGATGCAGACATCATATAAATGTAATTACGTTGCCCTAAGCTCATGACACTGAAGCTCGACATAAATGAATACCATATAAATGGCCTACATTGCCCGTGATGATGTTCTAACCCGCAACATCCTATATTCGACATGGTATACGTTCGTTTGCCCAGTGATAGCTAATCACCCGAACGGGGATGTCAATCCCAATAGATCTATTCATAACATTCGCGCTCACAATCCAGTAACTGACAGTTCATGATAATGGGCTCAACTAGGGTTATCGCTACTTAGGCAACACGTAATCATAATGTAAAACTTATCCACTTGTGTCCAATTATAAAACAGTGCATGTTTCTCACCCCAAAAACTTATAAAACAAATCATGTAAAATGTGGGGCTATGAACTCACCTTGAGTGAGCGAATATCAAGTGTATCACAAAAAATGCGTCATGGTAATGATCGAGTGCAACCTAATCTAATATAGGTCGTATAAGTACTAATCACATTAGGTAACTACTACCATATATAATTCTATATAGCTAATCACCATCTAATTGTTTTAGTGAAATCATATTTATAAAGTTAAAATGTTTATAAATATACCTTTGGTAAAAATGACATAACGTTCACGTTTCAAGTTTGTTTCTTGCGTTTCTTATGTCCACACTTTCGTATTAAGACGGCGTATCAAAATATGACATTTTTATATTTCATGTCCTCTAATGAATAGTGATTTTTACTGTTGATACCAGTTATAAACTTATTTTTATAACTTTAATTAACGTAAAACCCGTAAATGTCGTATTTTATTCGTTATAGCTCCGTTTTTAGCGATTCTTTCGAGTACGTCTTCATTATTGAAAGTTCTATCAATTTATTGATGTTTTCAATATATATGTTTCTAACATGAATAGTAAATTTTACTGTTCATAGTTTATAAAATTACTTTTATAAACTTTAATTATCGTAAATGCCGTATTTGCCGTATCTTTTTTGTTATAAGTCGGTTTTTCGAGTTCTTTACATATTTGGAATTTTCATAAGGTGTACTATATTCATAGAACATAATAGGGCTGTCATCATACATGAACCAAAACAGCTCCTTTTGAACTCATTATGTATACTTAGTTATAACTTGTTTTATATACCTTTTAAACCTAATAAAATACCAAAAGTTATCCAATACTTATTATATACTATGTCATATATATAAATAGTCTCCATAGGTCCATAATTGTCCAAAAATGTCCAAGAAATCACAAGATCCATTTGTGTGCACACTTATTTATATAAGAACTTTCATAAGTATACATTAACTACTAGTTTATACATGGACTTTTTATACTTTAACAAACATGATACCATACTTATAATCCCATTATATCATGATATTATCAACTACATAACATATGTAAAAGTGTTCAAAATCATAATCACAAGTAGAAACTCATTTCACATGTTCAAGAGTATCCTAAATGGTGATTTTACTGTATAGAACATATATACACATAAAATGATAAATGTAAAGTGATTAGAGTTTTTAGATAACCTTATGATGATGTATGATGATAACTAACACAAACTAAACCCTTGTTTAGATGAAAAACCAAAGCTTACAAGCTTAGAAAACCTTAATTCCAATAGAAACCTTAATCGTGCTTTTCTTGCTTCAATACTTGTAAACCTTTAACAAACCCTTGCAAACAACTTAAGACATCTTAGATATGATGTAGGTATGTATGTATGGCCTTGGAAAATCAAACTATGAATTATATAAAAGGGGTGTTTGGTAACGTGGGATAATAAGAAAGAAAAGGGGGAGAGAATGTTGATTTTTATCAAGTGAAGACTTATGTGTTTTATCTCTTGAAAAGTTGTAAGACTTATATGATAAATGTGCTAGTCATATGCCTTATAACAAAGACCAAAACTCATAGAAATATCAAGGGGGGGGGGTTGGTCAAGGTAAGGTCCTTTCTTGTAGAAGTCTTTAGGTTTTATTAGTTGGTGAAGTACATAGCAAGTTGCAAGATTTTTGTGATATTTCTTGTATCTATCGCTCCAAATCTAGCCATATGTGGATATATATGATGTTAATTTGTAAATTTTAGGTATTCGGTATAATCGTGGGTATTTGTTGAAGCGTAGAAAAGTTTTGGTGGTTCCGAGTATGCCTAAACGTATTTTATTGCGAAACGTAAACACTTTATGCAACCAATAAAAATAAAATGAACAAAGTTAATAATTATCATCAAAATAATAACTTAACACTTGTTTGATGTAAACATTTATTTGTTTGATGCCCGTTTACATTGAACGATAATTTTTAGCTTACGCGATTTAACTTAACGTTTACGATTTAAAGCAAATGCGTACAATACTAAAAATACTTAGTGAATTTATTGACGACGTTAATGACCCTAAAACACGAGGTGTTATAGTCTCCCCTCGTTAAGTGAGACTTGTCCTCAAGGCTTAAGACGCGGCACTTGACGATGGTGCGGTCTTTGTGAAGAGGTGTGGATATTTCTTCCTGAATTGATCTTCGCGTTCCCATGTAAACTCAGGACCTCTCCTGGAGTTCCATCGAACCTTGACTAGTGGAATGCGGCTTCGCTTCAACCCCTTTTTAAAACTTCAACGCCAAAATTATACCGGCTTCCTCGACTAAATTGAAGTTTGTCATCAAAATGTAGTCCATCCAACGAAACGGCTAATGGTTCGTCGGCATGGCACTTTTTCAAGTTGGATACATGAAATGTATTGTGAACCCGACTCAGCTCTTCAGGAAGCTCAAGCTTGTAAGCAACCTCTCCAACCTTTTCTAACACCTTGAAAGGTCCAACATACCTAGGGTTAACTTTCACCCTTTGTGCCAAAACGTACGTCCCCTTGTCCAAGGCGAAACTTTAACATAACTTTATCCCTAACCTAAAATTCCATTGTTTACAACGCTTTAAATCCGCGTTAACTCTTATTGTCGATCGCGAGAAAGCTAGCATTCTCCCCCCCCCCCACCCTGCTTGATTTGAATGATCATCTCAGTTGTTTTCTTCACTATTTCTGAACCAGTGAGTTAAACTTCTCCAACCTCGGCCTAACAAACAGGTAAATGACACTTTCGACCGTAAAGTGCTTCAAATGGTACGGCCTTGATGTTAGCGGGATAGCTTGTTTTTTTATTGTTAATATGAGAACTCGAACAATTGGCAATGGTTTACTCCAACCCTTTCCAAAGTCGATTGACACAAGCACACAACATATCCTCGAGAGTTTCTTAAATAGTCCTCATCACGCTTTGTCCCTATTTGTGGATATGGTACAGACAGTACCATATCCATACTAGTACCCAAAGCATTCTGAAGTGACCACAAAATTGATGCGAACCTAGGTCACTGATCATAAATAATAAATCGAGAGAGGTATTCCATAGCCTCATAGACCACCTCCTTAAGGTACCTTCTTGCAAGTTTATTCCCATTAAATCAGTCTCTCTCATTGGTACAAAAGATTGCGGACTTCGTGAGCTCGTGGGTTTGGGGCGGGAGGGCGGGGGGGGGGTGGGGGGGGGTGGGGGGGGGGGGGGGGGGTGGGGTGGTTTGGGGGGGGGGGGGGGGGGGGGGGGGGGTGGGGGGGAGGGGGGGGGGTGTGGGTGGGGGGGGGGTGGTGGGGGGGGGGTGGTGGGGGGGGGGGGGGGGGGGGGGGGGGGGTGGGTGGGGGGGGGGGGGGGGGCGGTTGGGAGGTGGGGGGGGGTGGGGGTTGGGGGGGGGGGGGGGGGGGGGGGGGGGTGGGGGGGGGGGGGGGGGGGGGGGGGGGGGAGGGGGGGGGGGGGGGGGGGGGTGGGGGGGGGGGGGTGGGGGGTGGGGGGGGGGGGGGGGGGGGGGAGGGGGGGGTGGGGTGGGTGGGGGGGGGTGGGGGGGGGGGGGGGGGGGGGGGGGGGGAGGGGGGGGGGGGGGGGGTGGGGGGGGGGGGGGGGGGGGGGTGGGGGGGGGGGGGGGGGGGGGGGGGGGGGGGGGGGGGGGTGGGGGGGGGGGGGGGGGGGGGGGGGGGTGGGGTGGGGGGGGGGGGGGGGGGGGGGGGGGGGGGGGGGGGGGGGGGGGGGGGGGGGGGGGGTGGGGGGGGGGGGGGGAGGGGGGCGGGTGGGGGAGGGGGGGGGGGGGGGGGGGGGGGGGGGGGGGGGGGGGGGGGGGGGGGGGGGGGGGGGGGGGGTGGGGGGGGGGGGGGGGGGGACGGGGAGCTGGGGGGGGGGGGGGGGGGGGGATGTGTGGGTAGTGGAGGGAAGGGGGGGTGGGGTAGAATTTGGTTCTTCAATGACAAAATCGATATGATGTTGTCCCACTTCCATTGAGGTAATCAGAGTTTTGTACCAACAATCCCTGATGCCTTATGATTTTTTGCCTTGACCTTGGCACAAGTTAAACATTTGCTAACATAGGTGGCGATGTTTGCCTTCATATTGGGCCAATAATATAGCTTTTTCATGTCTTGGTACATCTTTTCAGAACCCGGATGGATAGAATACTTTGACTTGTGGGACTCGTGCATGATCACAGCCCTCAAATCACCATAGTATGGCAACCAACTCCTGTCGTTGAAGCATAGAGTTCCATCCGTACGGGGTTCCAACTTTTCCGTTCTAAATTTCTTTGGATCCTTAGAATTTTCAACCAACATACCTCCAACATCTTCGTTCTTGATGTTCTCAATGGTTTTCGTTGCATCACTTTTAGCATCCAAAATTTTGTTTGGGAAGATTCAAACCTATAGTCCATGACTAAGGGCTCGAACGAATTAGGCCCTTAGTATGCTCCCGTTCTTTCCTGCTCAAGGCGTCAACGACAACATTTGCTTTCCCTAGGTGATAATGAATCTCGCAATCGTAATCACTAAGCAATTCTAACCAACGACGCTGCCTCATATTTAGCTCCTTTTGATTAAGAATGTGTTGTAGACTCTTGTGATCCGTAAACACCATACACTTGGTTCCGTACAAATAGTGTCTCTAGAGATTCAGAGAAAACACTACCGCTCCAAGTTCCAAATCATGAGTCGTATAGTTCTTCTCATGAATTTTCAGTTGGCGTGATGCATAAGCAATCACCTTCTCTCTTTTCATCAACACAGCGCCCAAACCTTTGATCGAAGCTATCGCATTATACGATAAAACTTCGCTTCCTTCCGGTAAAGCAGAATAGGTGCACTACACAATTTCTGCTTTAACAATAGAACCTGATTTCTTGTGCACCGCCACTCCAAACTTGACCTTCTTCTGAGTGAGCTTGTCACGTGAATGCCTTGACTACAAATCATGTGACCGAGGAACTGTACTTTGGAAATCCAGGATTCACACTTAGAAAATTTGGCATATAATTCCTCCTTCTTAAGAAATTCTAGAATTGCCTTAAGATGTTCTTTGTGTTCCTTCTTGTTCTTTGAAAAATAAATATATAATAGCTAATAAAGGCGATCACAAACACAACTTATCTCAAGTATAGTTGCAACCTGATTTATAGATCCATAAATAACGCTGGTGCGTTCATCAAAACATGACCATACCCGAGTTTCTGGAATGCCCGTTTTCGGATATCTCCTTCCAGACACGAAGCTTACTGCGATGACCTGATCGCAGTTCTATCTTAGAATAAACATTGGATCCTTGTAGTTGATCAAACATATCGTCAATCCTTAGGAGTGGATAATGATTCTTCACCGTTAGTTTGTTTAATACCGATAGTTGATGTACATCCAAAATGATCCATCCTTCTACTTGACACACAACAAGAACCGGAAGCTCCCCAAGGTGAGAAACAGGGTCTTATAAAAGCTCTTGTCGGATAGTTCTTTTAATTGCCTATCTGACCAAACTCTTTCCTTTCGAAGCGCCAATCGAAGAGTGCCCGTAAATGCTACAGGTGGCGGGCACCGGGTATCTAATCGATTTGAAATTCCACTTGTCGAGTCAAGGGAGACCCGACAAGTCCTCTGGGAATACTTCAGGAAAATCTCAAACTATCAGTACATCCCCAAGCCGTTTTTCTTCAACTTGTCTTCAGTCTCCTTTGTAGTAACATGTGCCAAAAAGGCCTGACTAGTTTGCGCGGTTGCTTCCGTTACTATGAATAATTAATGTTTCGTAATTCCGAGAATGGAGAACACGAATGATCTTTTCCATCACAAAAATAGAATGCCTGGTAGTCTTCGCCAACCATCCATACTAATTAATGACGTTGAATCTTGCCAAATTCTAAGGCATTAAGTCAAATAGTTGAAAGGTCTGGAATTTTAGTAAATTCTCTAATGGCGAGAAAATTTGATAGCGAATTATCCTAGGGCGACCAGTGATGTGTCTCAGCCTTTCGGCATAGGATTTGTCATAAGATGATGTCGAATTTATAATAAGATGGAGTGAAGGTCTACTTAGTTGCTATGGTTAAGATAAAATAGAATACATAATAATAGAACCATATAAAAAAGTAAGAGAAAAAACTAAATGATTCATGGAGTAAAAACGTTTTATGATACTGCACACACAACATGATATAAGTATGAAATTGTTTTTCTTGACAAGTAAGTTTTAGAGTTACTACTCTCAGCATGGCATGGTACTTTCCTAAATTATACATAGTTGATCAGGCCATGTATAATTGAGGATTAACGATGCATTGCAAATTTTAGTCAAAATAGTGTTATGACTTCATGATATTCGTGAGATTAGTTTGCAAGAGTAAATAAAGGAATACTAAAGTTAAGTATTGACAAAAATTATTCTTAAATACGAAAAATTTGATAGATAATATTAAAGTCATTCGTACAACGAAATTTAAGAGAAACACAACGAGACTCCTAAGGAGAATAAGGAGTTAAGATAGTTTCCAAACTTAGGGTTTACTAGGCAAAGCGAGAACAACTTTCTCTTTAAGCTTTGATCTCATCCTTAATGTTGTTAAGTGTCTTATTTGGTTCGTCCTCCTACCAAAGGCATGCACCAGGGCTCTTACTTGCTTCCATACTTCCAGCCTTGGTTTTCCAGGTTTTGAATCTCCAGCACCGGGTAAATCCCTCTTGTAGTGTCCCTAGAACCTCCGACACACATACAGGTAAGAGTTTGTGATACTCAGCAAAAAAATAAAAGCCCAGCAGGAGTTCTACAATTTCGGGCCAGATGGCCAATCATCTTGCATATGTCTCACTAGGAGCAACGACAAGACCCTTATGATGGTAATTGCACTTGGTGCATAGTGGTAAGGTTCCAACATACTTTTTCTTCCAATTCCTGTACTTTACAGTAACATCTATCCATTGTGGTGACATTTGCCGTATGCTCGAGGTAGGGAGACCCAACATATTTCTTGTTGTCTGGCCCAACAAGCATGTGCCCAAAACAAACACCTTATGCCCTTATGTGTTTTTGTTGGTATGGAGCTTCCATTGTGGTTAATTTACTTTCCACTTCCTTTTGTTGCTTAAGCATTCCCAGCTACTATTGTTTATTGCTGTTTGGTTTGCTTATTGACCCGAAAAAAAGCAATAGCCTCGATAGCTTTAGCCACGTCGCCAGGCACAATCTGCTTAATTTTCCTTACAACACATCCCTTGATAACATTTGCATTGTTCTTCAATGCACAAGAAATTTATAATACTCCAGTTAGATTTCATACAATCATAACTTAACATGACATATGCATAATAAATAAAATGAGATCACATCACACAATGAAATATACAACCAACACGAGATCGACATGACATAATACATCCATTCCATATATAATCTAGAAACATACATGATCTGTTTGGTACAAAAAATGATTCCCACCTTTGCCCCCCTTTAAGGATTACCAAGATGAAAATAAACCTAGAGCCCTACTAGCCGGGAGTTACCCCGTAATACTTAGTAGGCTATACATGATAGCTAAACAAAAACAAAAGATCTATATAGTCTGCTAGCTGGGAGTAACCCATAAAAACTTAGCAAGCTATATAGTATAGCTACAATATGATAGAAAGGTAAACCTAGGCACTACTAAGTAATACAACCAGTGTCCTCTATAGGTGTCAACGTGTTGTCCAACCTCCAAGGCCTGGTACGTATGATACGCTCATAACAACGATCCATGCTGCGACCTGACGCTCCACTCGTGGCGATACGCCTGATCCTAACACTCTAATACCGTGCCTCAAGTGCCATGCTAGTAAGCCTCAACCTAGCCAAGCTGATGGGAGTCTCGATGCTCATCTTTGCTCGTAGAACAAGCCTTATCTCTCCTAAATATCGCAATCTCAATCTCACAGCAGCCTGGTCCCGCCTAGGGCCTCTTATGTCATGAATAAAACCCTAAACTCTCTCTCCTGCGAACATCTGCCTGGTAACTGACCCTCAGGTTGACCACCTCTACGGCGGCCATAGTCCTCCTCTCAGTATCTTGAACCCTGGTATCCACAGTGTCTATAAAACTGTGATCGACCCCGCGGGCCATAGTAGATCCTGGCTGTCTAGCAGCAGCAGCAACAGAGCTGTCCCCAACCTTAACCTTAGGTGTGGGAGCAGTAAGTAGTAGCCTCTTCCGAGGTGGCGTGTCAGCCTCAGGAATGTCAGCACTGTGGCTAGTGGATGGTGTAGGTAGTGGTATAGGTAACAATGGTGGGGTCCCTGCTAGAAGTAGTGAATGATATATGGATGGTGCTGTAGCTCTCCTTTGAGCCATGACTGCTCTAGTATGTGGGGGTCGGATAAGTGTGGGTAGAAGGGATGGTGGTGGTAGTGGCAGTGTAGGTGCAGAAGCAACCTCAGTAATGTAATGGCACTATAGGTGCCTCAACCTCAGCTGCGCACATAAAATCCCCGGGTGCTCCAGGCGTTAATGGAATGTACACTGGTACATGATCCTCTAGCTCCATGGGATCAGGTACATACTCTGAAGGACGTGGTGCCTGCTCCAACAACTGTCGGGCAGCCTCCTCGTAAGGATCCTCAGACGGGATACTCCAAGATCGTGCCTCAGAGTGGACGGAAGTATAGGTAACCGCGGAATCAGACGACATAACTGCTGTAACAAGCAAAAATAACTTATATAACTATATTATATAAGACTGGTATGGTATATACGTAGTATAATATAAACACGTATATCAATTATGAATGCATCTAGTATAACCAACTAATGCAACAACTAGTGTATGTATGAATGTATGCACGTATGTATGCCCCGTGCAAACCCCTTTGTGTGTATGCAATGTTTGAAAACGGTTATAGTCCAGCAAAAACATTTGACCTGGTTCTCTATAACCTTGGCTCTTGATACCAATCTGTAACACCCCCAAATTGGGTCGCAACGGAATAAGGGTCCGGGGCGTGTTACTTCATAGATCAATAACACAAGATATATATAGAACGACCAAAAAGTCGTTTAAAACCGATACATTGGATTTAACAAAGTATTTGTTACATAAGCCCGAAGCTTCACTTGTTCAAAATACAAAGATTTCTAGCCCATAACAGATATACAAAATGTAATGCGACAAAATCTTTAATGCATGATATCCAAATCAAAACCTCCAATGTATCCCTTGCACCTCGTGCTTATTGACCTCCTGAAAAACATTGCTTTAAAACGTCAACAATAATGTTGGTGAATTCATAGGTTTGATAAATCGTATATTGTAGGACCACAAGATTTCCCAAGTGTATGATAATGCAACAGATGCAGACATCATATAAATGTAATTACGTTGCCCTAAGCTCAGACACGTATGCACGACGTAAATGAAGTACCATAAAATGGGCGTACATTCCCGTGATGATGTCTAACACCGCACATCCATATTCGACATGGTATACATTCGTTTGCCCAGTGATAGCTAATCACCCAAACAGGGATGTCAATCCCAATAGATCTCTTTCATAAACTTCGCAGAGCTCACATCCGAGTAACTGACAGTTCATGATAATGGGCTCAACTAGGGTTATCGCTACTTAGGCAACACGTAATCATAATATAAAACTTATCCACTTGTGTCCAATTATAAAACAGTGCATGTTTCTCACCCCAAAAACTTATAAAACAAATCATGTAAAACGTGGGCTATGAACTCACCTTGAGTGAGCGAATATCAAGTATATCACAGAAAATGCGTCACGGTAATGATCGAGTGCAACCTAATCCAATATAGTCCGTGATAAGAACAAATCACATTGGGGGTTAACTACTACTCTATGTATAGATTCATAATAGCTATTCACCATCTAATTGTTTAGTAAAACGATATTTATAAAGTTAAAACGTTTATAAATATACCTTTTAAAAAATGACATAAACTTCACGTTTCAATCGTTTCTTTCTTTTCCTTGCGTTCTCTTATTCCACGGCTTTCGTATTAAGACGAGTTATCAAAATTTGACGTTTTCATATTTTTAGTCCTCTGATGAACAGTGATTTTTACTGTTCATAATGAAATATACCGTTATAAACTTATTTTTTATAATTTTAAATTAACGTAAAACCGTAATGTCGTATTTTATTTCGTTAATAGCTCCGTTTTAACCCGATTCTTTGCGAGTACATACTTCGTATATTGAAAGTTTCTGTCAATTTATTGTTGTGTTTCCAAATATATGATTTCTGTCATGAAAAATAAATTTTTAACGTTCACTTAAAAGTTTATAAAATTACTTTTATAAACTTTAAATTATCGTAAATGCCTATTTTATTCGTTTAAGCTCCGTTTTTAGTAATTCTTTTCGAGCACGATCTTGGAATTGAAAGTTCTATTTGTTTTATGAGGTTTACAAAAACAATGTCATGAGATGACCAGTAAATATATAAAATAGTTTATAAAAGTATTTTTTATACATTTTTTAAGTATAAAAACTCGCGTAATTCATAAGTCTTCGTTTTTAATCAAAAATTTACGTTTCTTTTGTTTTGGATCCTAAAATATGTGTGATTTAATAAAAATACCAAACCTTCTGTTTGTAGAATTTTTATAACAAGTTTTTATAAAAATTCTTTTATAACTCTGTTTATTAACGTAAACGTATATTTGCCGTATCTTTTTCGTTATAATTTGGTTTTTCGAGTTCTTTACATATTTGGAATTGTCATAAGGTGTAATATATTTATAGAACATAATAGGGCTGTCATCATACACGAACCAAAACAGCTCCTTTTAAACTCATTATGTATACTTAGTTATAACTTGTTTTATATACCTTTTTAACCTAATAAAATACCACAAGTTATCCAAAACATTAATATATACTATGTTATATATATAATAGTGTTCATAGGTCCATAATTGTCCAAAAATGTCCAAGAAATCACAAGATCTATTTGTGTACACACTTATTTATATAAGAACTTTCATAAGTATACTTTAACTACTAGTTTATACATGAACTTTTTATACTTTAACAAACATGATACCATACTTATAATGCCATTATATCATGATATTATCAATTACATAGCATATGTAAAAGTGTTAAAAATCATAATCACAAGTAGAAACTCATTTCACATGTTCAAGAGTATCCTAAATGGTGATTTTACTATATAGAACATATATACACATAAAATGATAAATGTAAAGTGATTAGAGTTTTTAGATAACCTTATGATGATGTATGATGATAACCAACATAATCTAAACCCTTGTTTAGATGAAAAACCAAAGCTTACAAGCTTAGAAAACCCTAAATCCAATAGAAACTCTAATCTTGCTTTTCTTGCTTCAATACTTGTAAATCTTTAACCAACCCTTTCAAAAAACTTAATACATCTTAGATATGATGTAGGTATGTGTTTATGGTCTTAGAAAATCAAACTATGAATTATATAAAAAGGGGGTTTGATGCCGTGGGTTTTGAAGAGCAAAAGGGAGAGAAATTGATTTTTTTCTTAAGTGTTTAAAGAGTGTATGATATCTTTCTTACTACTTGCAAGACTTATAAGTGTAAAGGACTTGTCAAATGTCTCCAATAGTAGAGATCATCCCATGGAAATAAGGGTTGTGTTTCACAAGATATTTTACTTGCATATATCTTGGTAAAAAGAAAAGAAATGAAGGTATACTTCTACTTTTGTTGTAAGTAAGTATGTGTAATGTGTAATACTTGAGAATTTATAAACCTTGGCTTGTTTCTTGTATATGGGGCATCCCATTTAACAACCATGGGTAAAGTTTATAAACTTTTTGATCATTGGAATTAATAATAGGCATTTGTTGAAGCGTAGATTAATTAATGTGGTTCCGGGTATCCCTAAACGTACTTTATCGTGAAACGTAACAAATTTACGTAACCAATAAAAATAAAAAGAACAAAGTTAATATTTATCATCAAAATAATTACTTAACACTTGCTTGATGTAAACATTTAATTGTTTGACGCCTGTTTACATTGAACGATAATTTTTAGCTTACGCGATTTAACTTAACGATTACGATTAAAAGCAAACGCGTACAATACTAAAGATACATAGTGAATTTATTGACGACGTCAATGACCCTAAAACACGGGGTGTTATAGTATCCCCCCGTTAAGTGAGCCTTGTCCTCAAGGCTTAAGATGTGGCACTTGATGACGGTGCGGTCTTTGTGAAGAGATGTGGGTATTTCTTTCGGAATTGATCCTCGCGTTCCCATGTAAAATCAGGACATCGCTTAGAGTTCCATCAAACCTTGACTAATGGGATTCAGCTTTGCTTCAACCGTTTAACTTCACGGTCCACAATTTCTACTGGTTCTTCAACAAAATGAAGCTTGTCATCAAAATGAAGTCCATCCAATGGAACGGCTAATGGTTTGTCTTCATGACACTTTTTCAAGTTGGATAAATGAAATGTATTGTGAACCCTGCTCAGCTCTTCTGGAAGCTCAAGCTTGTAAGCAACCTCTCTAACCCTTTCTAACACCTTGAAAGGTCCAACATACCTAGGGTTTAACTTCCCCCGTTTACCAAAATGTACAACCCCTTTCCAAGGAAAAACTTTAAGCATAACTTTATCCTCGACTTGGAATTCCATTGGTTTACACTTTAGATCCATGTAGTTCTTTTGTCGATCGCGAGCAGCTTGCATTCTCTGCTTGATCTGAACGATCTTCTCAGTTGTTTCTTGAACTATGTCCAGACCAGTGAGTCGCACTTCTCCAACCTTGGCCCAACAAATAGGTGAACAACACTTTCGACCGTAAAGTGCTTCAAATGGTGCAGCCTTGATGCTAGCGTGATAGCTATTGTTATAAGAAAACTCGACTAATGGAAAATGGTTAACCCAACCCTTTCCAAAAGTCGATCGCACAAGCATACAACATATCCTCGAGAGTTTGAATAGTCCTCTCGCTTTGCCCGTTGGTTTGTGGATGGTACGCAGTACTCATATCCAGACTAGTACCCAAAGCATTCTGAAGTGACCTCCAGAAATTTGATGTGAACCTAGGGTCACGATCACAAATAATCGAGAGAGGTATTCCATGCATTATGACCACCTCCTTTAGGTACATTCTTGCCCATAAGATCAATCTCTCTCATCAGTACAAAGATTGCAGACTTAATGAGTCGGTCAATAATCACCCAAATAGTGTTGTAGCCTTGCGACGACTTAGGAAGCTTTGTAACAAAATCCATTGTGATGTTGTCCCACTTCTATTGTGGTATATCGAGTTATACCAACAATCCTGATGGCCTTTGGTGTTTGGCCTTGACTTTAGCACAAGTTAAGTATTTTCTAACATAGGTGGCGATGTCGGCTTTTATATTGGGCTACCAGTATAGCTTCTTCATATCTTGGTACATCTTGTCAGAACCCGGATGAATAGAGTATTTTGACTTGTGGGACTCGTGCATGATTATAGTCCTTAAGTCACCATAACATGGTAACCAACTCCTGCCATTTAAGCATAGAGTTCCATCCACGCGGGGTTCCAACTTTTCCTTTCTAAGCTTCTCCAGATCTTTTGATTTCTCAACTAACATACCTCCCAAATCTTCCGTCTTGATGTTCTCTGGTTTTTGTGCTTTAGTCTGAGCATTCAAGATTTGTTTGGGAAGATCCAAGCCAATAGTCATGACTAAGGCTCAAACTCTTAACGGTGGTTCTCATTCTTTCTTGCTCAAAGCATCAGCAACAACATTTGCTTTCCTTGGGTGATAACGAATATCGCAATCATAATCACTGAGCAACTTCAACCAACGACATTGTCTCATGTTCAATTCCTTCTGATCTAGTATGTGTTGCAAACTTTTATGATCAGTGAACACCGTGCACTTGGTCCATACAGATAGTGTCTCCAAATCTTGAGAGCAAACACTACTGCTCCAAGTTCTAAATCATGACTAGTACAGTTCTTCTCATGAATCTTCAGTTGGAAAGATGCATAAGCAATCACCTTCTCTCTTTGCATCAACACAGCACCTAAACCTTTGATCGAAGCATCACAGTATATGATAAAATCTTTGCTTCCTTCTGGTAAGGCCAGTATTGGTGCACTGCACAACTTCTGCTTCAATAGTTGAAATGCTGCTTCTTGTTTGTCACCCCAAACAAACTTTACCTTCTTTTGAGTAAGCTTGGTCATTGGTTTGGCGATCTTCAAAAACCTTTCAATGAATCTTCGGTAATACCCAACAAGACCTAAAAATTGACGGATCTCCGTTGGTGACTTAGGAGATGCCCAATCTTTAATGGATTCGATCTTGGCGGGATCTACGTGAATGCCTTTACTATCAATCATGTGACCGAGGAACTATACTTTGGGAATAAAAAATTCACACTTGGAAAATTTGGCATACAACTCCTCTTTCTGAAGCAACTCTAAGATTAGCTTAAGGTGCTCTTCGTGTTCTTGCTTGATCTTTGAATATATTAGAATATCATCAATAAAGACAATTACGAATTTATCCAGATATGGTTTGCACACTCGATTCATAAGGTCCACGAATACGGCAGGTGCATTTGTCAAACCAAATAACATAACTTGAAATTCATAATGGCTATAACGAGTTTTGAAAGCGGTCTTTGGAATGTCTTCTTCTCGAAACCTTAGTTGGTGATAACCTGACCTTAGGTCGATCTTCGAGTAGACACTCGACCCTTGAAGTTGATCAAAAAAATCATCAATTCTTGGGAGTGGATAACGGTTCTTCACCATTAGTTTATTCAATTCCCGATAATCAATGCACATCCTGAATGATCCGTCTTTCTTCTTGACAAACAAGACCGGAGCTCCCCAGGGTGAGGAACTGGGTCTTATAAAGCCCTTGCTGGATAGCTCTTTCAGCTGCTCCGACAACTCTTTCATTTCAGATGGCGCTAATCAATAAGGCGCCCGTGCTACAGGTGTAGCACCAGTTACCAAATCGATTCAAAACTCCACTTTTCGAGTCAGAGGAAGACCCGACAAGTCTTCAGGAAATACTTTGGGAAAATCTCGAACAATGGGTACATCCTCAAGTCGCTTCTCCTTTGACTTGTCTTCTGCCTTCTTCGTAGTAACATGTGCCAAAAAGACTTGACATCCTTTTTGCAAATATTTATGAGTTTTGGTGCACGAGATGATGTTCAAACGAGTCTCATTTCCCCGGTTACTCCCATCACCGCGAACGATTAGAGTTTCATTTCCCCAAGGGATGCGAACAATCTTCTTTGCACAAACAATGATCACTTGGTATTTCGCCAACCAATCCATACCAATTATAGCATCAAAACTACCAAGTTCTATGGGAATTAAGTCTATGTTGAATGGGTGGTTCGGGAAATTTAATGTATAACCCCTAAGGATAGTGTTCAACCCATTTATTCTCCCGTCGGCTAGTTTAACGTCATAATAGTGATCTAAGGCAGATGGCGTGAAATCAATTTGGGAGCTAAATGCAGTAGACACAAAGCTTCTATCGGCACCAGTATCAAATAAGACAAAAGCATAGCGGTTGTTTAGAAGGAACGTACCCGTCATGACATTTGAGTCTGGGTCGGTCCCTGCACGGCCTACCGCATATACCTTCGCTGGAGCATTGCCATTTCCACCTTGGTTACCACGATTGTTGTTGTTCTTTAGCTTTGGACACTCCCTCTTGAAATGCCCTTGGGCTCCACACTCAAAACAAGTAGGTCTCTAACCCGACCTGGTGCCCCTCTGATTATTAGCATTGTTGGCATTTACCGTACTCCTATAGTCACGGGCAAAATGGCCAACTTTGTTGCATTTGTGGCATTTTGTAGCACATGGACCTTCATGGTGATAATTGCATTTAGCGCATAGGGTTTAGGTCCCCCGTATGGCTTCTTTTCACTAGATCTTGTAGTGTAAGCCTGACCAATGTTCTGCCTCTTGTTCTATTGTTGCTGTTGGTTCTGAGTGTTCCTTGAGGTGTCCTCAAACTTCCTTTTACTCTCTGTCTGGAGTTCAGCCAATGTGCGGATTTTCTTATCCATTAGCTCGGTTTCAATTTCAACTGCATCTTGCATTGTCTTTGGTTTAGACGCCACTACACTCCCATAAATCATGTCGGGAAGACCACCGACATATTTTTTAATTTTATCAGATTCTTCGGGAAACATCCTCTCGCACAACAAAGCCAACTCCTAAAAGCGCTGGGTATAACTTGTCAAGTCGGTACCCTTCACCTTTAGATCCCAAATTTCCATTTCCAGTTTCTTGATTTCATTTCGAGGATAGTATTTGTCAGTCATCATTTTCATAAGTGTCTTCCAAGGCATACCGTAAGCGGCATCATGACCAACTGTCTTGACATGAGTGTTCCACTATGTTAAAGCAACTGAATGAAGAGTGCAAGTAGCAAACTTGACTTGATTCTCAACTGCACAGTTACTGATATGGAAAATAGACTCCATTCTTTCAAACCATTAGGATAGACCGGCATCTCCTTCCGTGCCTTTGAAGTTTAATGGTTGACATTTGAGAAAGTCAGTGTAAGTAAATTCACGAGCAGTTTGTTCTGTCCTTCTTACACCCGTTCCAGAATTATGGCTGTCATCGCCATTCGTACTTCTGATAGCATCACGTGCTGCCAAAGCGGCAGTAACGCCTTGGTCAATCATTGCCTGAAGCTGGGCATTAGTGACAAATGTGGTGTTGGTTGTTTCTAGGGTTGTGTTTGACCTCGTGGCTCTTTTTTGGTGCCATTTTCTTCAATCACAAGAAAATATGATACTTGTTAGCTTTCATAGAATCATAACCATGACATGACATATGCACGATAAATAAAGTGAGATCACATCACACAGTGAAATATACAACTGAATTGTAATCAACAATAATATAACCAAATCGACATTCATTCACAACAAATTTGATTCCAGACATGACATAATACCACCATTCCATATATAATTGGAAAACATACAAGATTGGTTCAGATACAAAATGATCACAACGATTAGGTTACAAAATAAACATAACAACCTAAAGCCTTACTAGATAGGATTGAACCCGTAATACTTAGTAGGCTGATACAAAATAACTAGCCATAACATGATCTAATCTATGAACTACTACCGGCCTCCTCTGGTATCTCTGGCTTTGCAGGACCCTTAGCAAGTCCCTGCTGTCTCTGAAGCTCTATCATCTAGGTCTAGAGGCTCTTCACTAGCTTTAGTGCCTTAGTGAGCTGTCTTTGCCTCCTGTAGTCTGCTACCAGTAACTCTGTAATCACCGTCTGCCTCTTACGGTCTGTTGACTGTAAATCTCTAATCTCTGACTGCTGAGCTAACACTGTTGTACGTAGCGACATAACCTCTGCACGAGCAAGGTCACTCGCATCCATGGATCGTCCCCAAGCCTCTCTAGACATCCTAGCCTCCATCTCCATAAGTCTAGCAGTATGTACGTGTGAACGCCTATCCCTGTATAACATGTTGAGTCAAGCAGCCATCAGCTGTCGCTTAGTCTGCTCATCATCTAACCTCGTATAGATCTCATTTTTGTCTTGCCTAACCCTAGTCTCAAACTCTGCCATATGTCAACCCAACTCTGTGTTAGTACTAACCGGTGCCCCCTGCAGGGTCTCAACTATCTCATCCCAAGAGTCGGTGATCCCATATCCATCATCTATCTCTGGATCGCGCCTGATCTCCCTATCCATAGTGGCAACAAAACCATAGTCTACCCTAAGACCTCCAACCGGTCTAGCAGCAGCAGGAGACGAGCTCTCTCCGACCTCGTATCTAGGACCAAAGGTAAAACATAACCTCTTCCGAGGTGGTAAACAAACCTCAGGCCTGTCTGCTCCATGGTCAGTAAAGGGTAGCAGTATTGGTGGTGATGATGTAGGGGCTGGTATGGGTAAGGGTGATGGTAATGGTGGTAAATGGGAAGTAGATACGGCCTCAGCTCTCAACCAGATCATCGCAGCTCGATAGCTCAACAGACGAATAGGACTAGTAGGTGATGGAGCTGGTACAGGTAAGGGTGGTGATAGTGGTAATGATGGAGATGGTATTGGGGGTAGTGGTGAAAAAGGAATATAGGGCAGTGGTGAAGACCACATGGAGAGTGGTGATGATGGTGGAGTAGCTATAGCCAGAAGTCTGGCAACCTCTGAATTAGACCAAGCTGGTGTAGGTACTGGAGCTGGAATAGAAATCCTAGCTGTCACATGATATGCAGGGTGTGGTGGTGGCGTGGCCGCAGACTCATCAGTCTCGAACGGCTCTGTCTCCTCCGTAGATGAAGCCTGATCAACAGCTGGTAAAGCAACAGCCGCAGAGTCGGCAGGAGCTGGGTGCTCTGCCTCCTCCTCCTCATCATCGGCCTCGATGTCAACATCATCATCACCGTTATCTCCTCTGTTGGCATGATAATCAACAGGATCCTCCTCAGGGTTCTCATAGTCATCCTCCTCCGGATCTGCCTCAGGATCGGACTCCGGAACATAATCTGGTGACTGAGCAGTAGGTGAGTCAGCAGCAGGCAGTGGCTGCTCCTCTGCTGGAAACACCTCATCCTCCTGTGGCATGAACTCAGGATAAACAGGCTCTGGAACAAAGTCTAGTAGAGGTGGTGACTATGGCTCCTCGGGGCCAGGTATGTAGTCTGGTGATGGTGGCATCCAGGGCAGTCCGTCGTGCTCAGGTCCAACAACTCCTGGTGACCCTATATCTGGTAAGCCCTCAAAGGTACTGGATATCTCTCTGTATGTGACACCTGATTCATCTGAATCTAACATGAACTGGACTGAAAATCCAAACTAGGCTTATTTTAGTATTTAATATAAAGAATCTTATAGTATTTTACATTTATATCATAAAGTGGTTATATCAATTATGGAATGCATATAGTCTAACCATTCTAATGCAACATCTTGTGTAGGCATGAATGTATGCCTACGATATGTCTGTCCCGTTGTAAACCCGCTTTGTCTGAATACAATATTTGAAAATGGTTATAGTCCAGCAAATAAACATTTTGGGACCTTGTTCTCTATAAAACTTGGCTCGTGGGATAACAATCTGTAACACCCCCAAAATTGGGTCGCAGCGGAATAAGGGTCGGGTGCTCCACACCCCCAAACTGGGCCCTAGACGGAATACGTGTCCGACGGGCGTGGACGTCATATAATCGATCACCAAAGCAAATATAAAGAACACGACCACTAATCTGGATCGTTTGAAAAAGTTTATCGTGCATAAAACAAAATAGATTTACGTGGTGTGTTCAGCCCAAAATAAAATAAAGTTTAAGAAGGTAGCGGAAGCATAACAAAGTTTTAATAAAAGACAACGGTAAATATAGATAAGTCTTGAAATTGGCGAAAGTCACATAGCAATAGACTCCCACATAGCATCAAGAATCATTCTCCAAGATAAGCACCGAGAAACATGTTTAAAACGTCAACATAATGTTGGGTGGATATTCATTGGTTTAAGTTGATACAAGAGTGGGACCACAACGATTTCAAAACGTATGCCACTACTATAACAAATACAGCATCACATAAAAATGTATTTAATTGTTGCACTAAGCTCAGACACCGAAAGCTAATTAAGTCATCGTGGCCATTGTTACTATCCTGTTGCAAAGTAGTCCTGCCCTAAGGTTGGTGGCCCATAACCAAGAGACCACATTAAGTATGATCGAATGACATTTATCCGTTTGGTTCTTCGTTAAGTGAACCAAAGCGGATAGGGATAATTAGTCCCAATAGATCTATCTTTTCGCTCGCGCTCCCTCAAACGGTCCTCTCCGGTCGAGAAGAGAAACAAAGTTCATGATAAGTTGGGAGACGTTTGGTTTGTAAGCTACTTAGGCAACACATAAATGAGTAAAAATCGCGTAGAGAACGTGTGTCCAGTTTAAAAGCAAACAATGTTTTCACCCCTAATTGTATAAAGCCTTTTTTGTAAATCAGATTAAAAGTGTGGGGCTTTTGAACTAACCGTTGCAGGGTAAGCGATTCCATTCACAAAGATGATGAGATATAAAGAGGTCTAGCATGCGGACATAGTAAGTACGGGTATGACTTAGCATTTATCAAAGAAAACAAGTAAAGCATCCATGTTCATCAATTAAAGCATCCAAATGTGTTTGCGTTTTAGAAATAAAAGACTTTGAAACTTTACCACGTTTTAGTTGAATCCCGACACTTGTGAAAAATTACTATTTTTAGAAACTTTCCTTTTTAGGATACTTTTTTAGTTTCAAATCGTTTATATAGCGTCCCCTATTTTCTTGGTTTTCCATATTTTATAAAGCGCTTATAAAATTCTTAACCGCCCCCTACTCACTTTAGTCGAATCGCCTACAAAATGTCCGTTTCGTATCCAGTTTTTATTAATCCACTTTTCTTTATGTTCGGCCATTTCAAATAACCTTTCATGACATTTCTAGTTGTCCCAACTAACTACCTAGCATTTCTATATGTTTTCGCTTACATTTAAAACGCTCAAAAGCGTTCCGAAAGTGCTCCGTATTCCGCTTTTAAACATTCCCAACAGCCCACCCTTTCTTTAGTGTTTCCTTAATACTTATTTTTCTATTTGTGGTAAAAAAAATGGTCTCCATTATTGATTTTAGGCTCTAAGCGGTCGCCAAACGTTATAGTTTTAAAATCTCATTTCGGACAACTTTCGTGTTTTACACTTTGGCCGATTCGGACCCGAAGGGCTCCGAATCGCCCGTTTTAGCTGCTGATCTGATCGTTGCATTTTCCCATTTCGCCGAAAAATGTTTCAAGTTTCATTTGGTCATAACTTGGTCGTTTTAAGTCCGATTTTAAAGTGTGATATATGAAAAATTATCTATTCGAAACCCGATGCTCTCTGGAAAAATTCTTTTAAAACTTAATACGAAACATTTTGATGTCGCTCAAACATCAAAACAATATCGGGGACAGCAACGTATTAGTTTGCCGAAAAGTGACCAAAAATCAACCCAAATCGCATATTAGTGCCTAGTCTAGTTCAACCTTCATTTACAACCAATCCACCACAAAAATAACCTTAAACCAACCTAATCTCTATTGTTGCAACTCTCATCCACTCTCAATCTCACCAATAACATATTCTCATAAAACCTAAACTAAGCTTTTGTCATAAAACCTTACAAACATTATGTTAAGATGAACAAATAATAAATTGTTGTTTCTTTTGTTAAATAAATATCACAAACACATGGATCTTTAATAATAACAATAGATCTAACACAAGAATCATAACATCATCAAAATAATACAAGATGGGTCAAGAAATACTCACAAGAAAGCAAGTAAAAGATGAACACACAAGATCTTGCAAAACCCACTTATAAACTTGAAACCCTAGTTTTTATGATTCTTGAAAACTCTTGAAAAATAACCAAACAACACTTGGATCTACCTTAGATATAACTAGGAATGTGTTTAGAATACTTGGATCTTGCTAGAAATCAAAAGTTATGGATGGTTTATGTTGGTGTTAGTGTGCCGTGAGATAGGAGTAGAGGGGAGGGAGAAATGGTTTTTGTTGGTGGCTTGTAAATGAGATGAAAACCCTAAGTGTGAGTTATAGTATGGTATTTATAGTGGGAGAGTTAGGGTTTAAGGGTTCAAGTAATGTGTAAGTGACCAACACACACCAAAGGTGTGTGTGTCATGGGGTTCGGCAAAACAAGGGTTCACAAGGACCATGATGGTTCAAATTTTGTTATCTTGGCTCACATTATGTATACATCCTTTCTAGTTGGTAAAAATGGAGTCAAAGGTGTAAGAATAGTGTAAGCATTTGGTAAGCAAACATGTGATTTGTAAGACTAGAGTAAGGGTGCATGAGGGTGATCTTACTCATGTGTCCTTTCAATGCACATGCACTGTAGTTTTCAAAATAAGAAGGAAGATGCCTTGGATTTTATTATGGTTTCACTGTTTGATTGTTGATGTTGTTTTAGGCGCCATATTTGGCTTGTGAAAATAATGTGAACGAAATTTTTAGCTAGTATGATATAAGTTTATCGAGAAACTTGTAGTTTTCACGGAAAAGATTTTTGAGGTTTCCGAGGGTTCCGTTTGGTCAAAAACGCGGAGGAAAAGGCAATTTTAAAGGATTAAAAGCCTAAACAAAATTAACATCGGAAGTGATAAAAATCACGACACACTCAGGAAAGTTGATATAACAAATATAATGCTTAATCTAATTTATAACCGAGGCCGGACGCGTCGGTGAGTTTCCAGATTTTTTACGCAGTCTAATCTTCGGTAAATTGCCAATTTTAAACGTAACGAATAAGATTTAAAGTAGAATGACCGGAGTGGGTCGAAATACTAACCGGGAATTTACGGGGTGTGACATCCTTTCCCCGTTAAAAGAGCTTTGTCCTCAAAGCTTAGGTCATAGCTTGAGTTGCGGATACAGGATTAGCGAACAGATGAGGGTACTTCTTCTGCATTTGGTCTTCGCGGTTCCCAGGTATTACTCGGGGACCTCTTTGGAATTTCCAACGGACCTTCACAATTGGAATGCGACTTTGCTTTAAACGCTTGACTTTCGCCGGTCCATTATTAGTCTCAACTGGTTCTTCAATTGAAATGGTGTTTTTCCTTCAATGTGGATTTCGTCCCAATGGGGATTGCGAGCGGTTCATGGATAAGCACGTCTTAAGGTTTCGAGTACGTGAAAGGTACTATGAACACGGCTCAGTTTCTCTCGGTAATTCTAGCCGATATGCAACCGTTTCCCACCCTTGGCGAGAATTTTAAAAGGTCCAATATAACGAGGGTTCAGCTTTCCCCGTTTGCCGAAACGTAATTACACCGTTCCAGGCGATACTTTAACTTAACCTTATCCCCCAACCTGGAAACTCTAATGGCTTCGTCTCTTATCAGGTGCCTTTTGTCGATCTCGTGTAGCTGTAAAGATGCTTGATTTGGGATGATCTTCTCTGTTGTCTCTAGAACCAATTTCGGTCCAGTAAGGCTGAGATTTAGCGTTCCCACTTCAGCCCAACAGGAACAGAGTGACCAGGCCATTTTGCGACTTACAATGCCTAAAAAGGTGTCAGCCCTTAAATACTTGTATGTAAGCTGTAGTGGTAGGAGAATTCTATTAAGGGTAATGTTGTCCCATCCCTTCCCGATGTCCATCACACACGCTCGGAGCCTGTCTTCCCCAATGTTTGGATAGTCCTCTCACTTTTGACCATCTGTTTCGGGGGTGTATGCTGTATCTATTTCTAATTGCGTTCCAAAGCTTCTTGAAAGAGATTGCCAGAATTGGGGGAATCGAACCTACCATCACGATGTAGATGTTCGAAAATAGGCACCTCCATGTCTCGACACCACTTCTGTCAAGTATATTGCCTGGTTCAGTGGATCCATGGGAGTCATTCTCCTTTGCTTGGCAGAAAATGAGCAGACGTATGAGATCGATCGACTATTAAACGCCAATCATATCTTAGACCACTTGCCGTCGTTTTGTTTGGTGGAGCTTTGTCACGATGTTCCATGGTTATGTTTTTCCATTGCCCCATTTCAGGGAGGGATTTTGGGGGTTGTACCAACAGACCGGATGGTTTTTGGTATTCTGCTTTAACTTTGCCACATGCTCATACATACTTTACTTACATATATGTGGCATTTTATGCTGTCTTGTTTGGGCCACAGTAATATAGCGTTTTTCAATCTTTGGTACATCTTGGCCGATCCTGGGTGGGGATTCGAATACTTTGGACATATGCGACTAATGCAATCAAAGCTCTCTTACGTCACCAAAAATCAGGGTATCAAACTTCTATTATTCAAACACAACGTTCCTTCTTGCCAAGTGGATCCATAACTTTCTTAACTCATGCCAAGCAAATCTTTGCTCCCATAATTCTCTTCTTTTTTTGCCTCAACCTGGAGCATTCAAGAGGACGCCGTTGGGAGATTTAACCCGATTGTCACAAACCTATGCTCGAACTCGTAGTGGCTTAGGGTCTATTCTTTCGGTATCAAGCATTCAGCCACCACTTTCGACTTTACCGGGTAGGTTCGTTTATCGCCTGTTAGTCGTAGTCCTTAACTGTTCTATCCACCTTCGTTGGCTCATGGTTCAACTCTTTTGAATCAAGATTCAAGAATATGCTGCAACTCTTATGATCAGTGTTACACAACGCTGACTTGGGCCGTAAAAGGTAATGTCTCCACATCTCTGAGAGCGAACCCACAGCTCCAATTCCAAATCAGGTGTCCGTTGTACTCTCTTCGCAATGAATTTTTAGTGGCGGGAAGCATAAGCTTCTAAATTTCTCTCGCTGCATCAACACTGCGCCTAATCCATTATGAGAAGCATCACATATACTAAGGTAGTTTTCACTTCCTTCAGGCTATGCCAATATCGGTGCACTACCAAACTTTGTTTTCAATGTGTGCGAAAGCAGTTTTCCTTTTCACCCAATGAACTTTACATTTTGAAGTCAGCTTTTGTATAGGCTTGGCAATCTTGGAGTATCCTTGCGATAAATCGTCGGTTAGTAACCCGGCAAGGCCTAGAAATTGGCGAATTTCAGTTGGAGTCTTGGTGAATTCCTAATCCTTTCGATTGACTCAATTTCGCTGAGGATCACGTGAATGCCTTTGCTATCAACTCAAGTGTCCAAGAAAATTGTACACTTGATAACCAAAAGTCACACTTTGAAAACTTGGCGTACAATTCTTCCTTCTTGAGCAACTCCAAAATTAGTCTAAGATGTACATCATGTTCTTCCTTGGTCTTAGAGTAGATCAAGATGTCATCGATGAAACACGATCACTATTCTACTAGGTATGGTCCTACTACCCGGTTCATCAAATCCATGAACACTGCCGGCGCGTTAGTCAACCCGAATGGCATCACTTGGAACTCGTAATGACCATAGCGAGTTCTAAACGCCGTCTTTGGAATATCCTCATCACGAACTCTGAGCTGGTGGTAACCGGACCTCAAGTCGAGATCTTTGAGTATAAAACTTGATCCCTTTGCCAATTGATCAACACAGTCATCGTTCTTGGAAAGTGGTATGATTCTTCACAGCCTAAGCGTGGTTAATCTCTCGATAATCGATACCAATTCGGAAAGTAAGGCCGGTCATGTCTTTTTGTCAAACAAAACGGAGTCCCATGGTGAGGAACTTGGACTTATAAATCCTGTCGGAAAGTTCTTGTAGTTGGAGTAGACCAATTCTTCATCTCCGACGGTACTAACCTATACGGGGCTCGTGCTACAGGTCGTGCAGCACATGGGGATCCAAGTCAATTTGGATTTCGTGGTCGGGTGGGTGGGTAGTCAGGTAAGTCTTCTGGAAAAAACTTCTGGAAAGTCTGTACAAGTCGGCACGTCTTAAGGTTGCTTCTCCTTCGACTGGTCTTTGTCTTTTCCCCGTGCACCCGTTAATCTGTGCCAGGATATAGTGGTCAGCTTTCTCATTTACTTCTGGACTTTTTCACAAGTTTAATGCTAAACTTCGAGTTCTTCTCCTTGTCACCTTTGTCTCCTTTGAACGATCAGGAATTTCTTTCCATAGGAATAACGCACGATCTTCTCGGCACAGACAATCTGCATGATTCTTTGCAACCAACACCATGCGATGATATACGTCGAAAATTACCCATAATTCTATTGGCATCAGGTCGATATATGATTGGGAGATGTGCCTAACAATCCTACGTCAGCCCATTTAAACACGTGTTGGTTTCTGAAGGTCCTTCCGTCAAGCTAGTTCGACCGCATAAAACTACGTCTTATGGCATAGGGTGTGATGTCTGCAACGCACTTAAATGTATTTGATACGAAACTTCTATCGGCGCCCCAGAGTCAAATAAACTATAAAGCATGATGATTCGTTATGAGGAACTACCGTGACAGTGTTGGAACATCGGGTTTGCTTCATAATCCTCCAGTGCTATGCTCTTGCCGCTTGGCATCAGGATATTCTTGCCTTGTGTCCACGGTTTTGGTTCTTTATCTTGGGGCATTCAATCCGGTATATGGCCCTTGTGCCTCCACAACTCACAAAAACAAGTTAACAACCTTTGATTCAACTATTTGGCTCTCTGGGGTTGGGGGGGGTGTAGCGGGGTTTGTAACCCTTGCACTTTTCTGGCAAATGTACCAAACGTGTTGCACTTCACACATCTTGCAGGGCAAGGGCTACATGTGAATGCTTGCATTGTTGCAGAGGGGCAAGGTACTTCGTATTTCTTCTCCCCTTGTTACCAGCCACATTGGCTTCTAGCAATATTCTGTCCCCAGTATTTGTCGTTTGTAGGGTGGTTGTGGCCCTACGGTTGTTTCCTTAGTTGCTTGTCCAATCTTCTCTTGTTCTCTGCATTTCCACTCACAGCATAACCTTCCAACTTTTCGATTCATCAAGTTGTTGGCAACTTCGAACTGCTTTCTTGTAGTTTTTGTAGGTGTCCTGCAGCAAAGCAATCACATTTCCTGGGATGTTATCGGGAAGACCTACCAATGAACTTTCCACCCGATCTTCCTCTCTCGGGAACCATTTGGGTTGGCACATCATGTGTGAGTACCTGGGAACCTCTGGAGTGTAACTAGCGTGTCATTGTTTTTCACCGACAGGTTCCACAACTACGGTTTCCATCTTTTGGATTAATTGCTCATCGGGCAATACACTTCAGTCATCAGTTTCATCAGCTCTCTACCATGGACAAAGCGTAGGCAAGCATCAGTTCCGATGTCATCTTTGTGAAGAGTTTCACAAGTTAGTGCACTGTCATGCAAGGTTACTCAGATTGATACTTCACTTGATTTTCTCCCAGGACAGTTGCTGATGTGAAAACACTGTCTCCATCCTTATCACGCCACCTTATCAGACCAACCACTCCTTCAGTGCCTTTAAAACTCGTTGGTTGGAGCACTTCATGAAATCCTTGGTACGTTTCATTCATCGAGCAACCCAACCTACCGACCTCTTCTTTCCTTATTGGGTTTTCATTCACCGTCACGTTGTTTGCACCTCGTGGTTTCCATTTCCATTCTCCATTTTCTTTTACCATTTCCATTGCCATCACCTCATTTACCATTTCCGTTTCCATTTCCTGTTGTCTCCCACCTATTACCATTTCCATTACATTTCCCATTACATTTCCATGACATTGCCTTGTCATCACCATTACCATTTCCAGTACCATCTCCATTGTTGTTCCCAAGTGCAACGATTTTGGTTAAACCAGATGAGCATTTAGGGAGCTGCGGTTCACACGTTGATGATCATCTGCTTCAATTGCGGCTGTTGGGTCATTCGTTTCCAGATCGAGGTGTTTGTCATGGTTCTCATCAAAGACACAAAAATCCCACATAGTGAGATTTTAAAACAATTATATACACACAAAGATAATTTTATACATGATATGAAGTAAATTTAATTGTAACACGCGTTTTGCCAAGAAAAATTTAATACACAATATAGAGAATTAAGCGAGATGGATATCCCAATACAACGCTTTTCATTTCTTAAATAAAAGCAATTAATTCGATTACACACCCCAAATCTCAAAATTAGGTTCATGATTCACAATTATTTACTGTAATACCTGACTAACCATTGGCTAATGTCCTAACCCAGATCAAAGGGTGTAACTTGGGATATGGACGATAGCCGAAAGCCCTCCCAAGATATGTCTCCAACCTCCTTAAGTGAGTTCCCTCGAGCATCATCACGATCCCTAAGAACTGAACGAAACTCCTCTGTGAAGTGGACTTATTGAAGCGAAGTCTACTCACACGATCCCTCTCAGATATCCCAACATAGCCCGATGAAAGTGCTTGAGGTTCTCCAACCCAAGCTATAGATCGCCTCGGGCCATCCTAGTCCTGTCTCCACTACGTCTATCAATGATGGCCTCCACCGTCTTGAGCAGTTTTCCTTCAATCCCAACAAATCCTATAATGCCATCCCTTAAGTAACAAGCAAGTCAGGAGAACCCTCTCCCAGCTGGCTCTACAAATCCCTCCTCAAACTAACGGTGCAGTCTTATGGGTCGCGATACTGTCAGCGTTCCTCCATGTGCTGGTGATGTCAGCCACATACTCCTCTGTTTCATCTGTGGACATCTTATGGTCAATCCCAACACCGATCTCCAACCTCATTCCACCATCACCAATACCTAACCCACATCAACCCCAGTCTCTGTGGGCCAACCTCGGCGTCCTCTCTAAGTAGGCCTCTGATGAATATGAATCTCTGAACTTTGAGGGGGTTAAGTGATCAGCACGGGTAGGAGCTAATTGATCCCGTAAACTGGCGTATGGATATTGATACTGAATCAACCGGTGACCTACTATCTCTTACGAGATGGTCCTTGCCAGGAATTGTGGGAGATGAATGCCTGGGTTCTTCTCTGGAAGGAAATCTCCTGATGATGACTCAGATGTAGTCGGTGGTACACAGTAGATAGTGGGAGCACTCCATCGACGGTTATAATGCCTCACTACGTCGTGGTGCTCTCCTCGGAGGGTAACGTGATCTAGGTGATACATCTCTAGTCGAAGATCCCGAATGAGCCTGATCTGGCGCATCCAAACCCAAAGAATGAACTGGCGAAGAATCCGAAGATGAACTGGAAGATAAGAAGATGAGTGTGATTGAAGAACGGAGGTGATGATGCCTCGTTTGCTAATCTTTGCGAGCTGGCAAAGGTCTAACTCTGTTCCTTGCAGGTCAACAATTACGTGGCTACCCGTTGGAGAAATGGGTTTGCGGGTATAAGGTCGGACCAAAAGGAATAGCCTCCCCCCGGGGTCGGATAAGAGTCGATGATCGTCGACGGAATCCGGGTCAGGGGCGTACAAGTATAAAAGAAGTAAGTAGTAGTTTTAGTAACAGGAGCAATAGGAAACTCATGAGATGATGCATGGACGTGATTGTTACTGTCCTCAACGAGCAACGATTGCAAACAAAGGGTCCTGCGGATGGTGGTCCTCAGAAGAATCTTGAGTCTAGAAGGTATCGGTGCATATGAAGGTGAAGTAGGCTCGGTAGCGGGGGGAAGGAGGAAAAAGTGCTCGGTGAAGACACCTCATAGGTGTATCAGAATCGAACCCGTATAAGGAACACAAGCCACACAAAAATCCAGTGGGTGTAAGCGACAAGAGTCGTCCCACCAATAGGAGCGGCAGAAGGTAATAGTGGAGCAATCGGTAGAAGTCTTGGAGCAATTACTGATGTAGAAGGAATAACAGTACGTGGGATATCACAAAATGAGAATAAACCCCTGATTGATGAGGGTCGGGTGATCCCACACTCTCATCCGAAGCGAATCAGAAGAAATGAGGATAACTGAAAAGCTGCCACTGCAGTTTTGGTTTTGGTTGCAAATTTAGTAGTTTGTGCGTCAAGTGTAATGTTCTTATGCCGTACTTTTGCATTATGCACTCTATTAGTGGCAAATATGAGATACATATAAACTTTTTATACAAGTGATGTAACCAAGTTGATAAAACTTTTTAATAATTCTTAAACTTGAAATTCTTTGATGGCTGACAAAACTTAAAGATCAAGATTTTATACAATGAATTTTACTTAGGACTTTTTTATTGGATGATATTTGTTAAGTATTGTCACACCCCCAAACTGGGCCTAGACGGAATACGTGTCCGAGGGCGTGACGTCATAACAATCCGATCACAAAGCAATAAAGAACGACCACTAATCATGGACGTTTGAAAAAGTTTACTCGTTGCATAAAACAAAATAGATTTAAGTTTTACAGCCCAAAATAAATAAGTTAAAAAGGTAGCGGAAGCATAACAAAGTTTTAATAAAGACAACGAGTAAATAATAGATAAGTCTTGAAATTGGCGAAGTCACATAGCACATAGACTCCACATAGCATCAAGAATCATTCCAAGCTAAGCACCTGAGAAAACATGTTTAAAACGTCAACATAATGTTGGTGAATTCATAGGTTTAAGTTGATACAAGAGTGGACCACAAGATTTCAAAACGTATGTGACTACTATAACAAATACAGCATCACATAAAAAGTATTTATTGTTGCACTAAGCTCATGACACCGAAGCTAATTAAGTCAACAGGGCATGTTACATCCTGTTGCAAAGTATTCCTGCCCTAAGTTGGTGGCCCAAACCAAAGACCACCATAAAGTATGATCGACATGACATATATCCGTTTGTTCTTCGTTAAGTGGAACCAAAGCGGATAGGGATAATTAGTCCCAATAGATCTATCTATTCACTCGCGCTCCCTCAACCGGTCCTCCGGTCGAGAAACTAACAGTTCATGATAAGTTGGGCAGTAGTAGGTTTGTAAGCTACTTAGGCAACACATAAACAAGTAAAACTCACGTAAAGAACTTGTGTCCAATTTAAAAGCAAACAATGTTTCTCACCCCAATAGTATAAAGCGTTTGTAAATCAGTAAAAATGTGGGGCTATGAACTCACCTTAGCAAGGGTAAGCGATAATTACTTAGTGTATTATAAAGCTTTAGTAACGGGTAAAACTGTTGCTATGCCTACTGATATACCTGGCAAAATGGGTAATCGGTGATAAATTGGAAAGTATTTCTGTATACTTTTCAGCTTATATAGGTATAAACTGGCCTTATAAGTATTATTATAAACTTTAGTTTGATCAGCTCGCAAAAGTGGCATTCTAAATCTATAAGACGATTAAGCCCGTAAAAAAAGCCTAAATCCAAACACCCTGTTAACTGAATTGCTCTCGGAAAGAAATTCATCAGAAAACGGTTAATACATAATGCTTGGACTATAATAACGACATATAAACATCAAAAACAAGGTAGAAAAAGTGTTGACTGCTCCGTCAAACTCGCCCGTTGGCATGAACTTTGAATTTTTAGATTTACTCCTTTGTATGTGTTGCAGTCATTCATTCTAAGATATCTCTACTGAATCAACTTTCACGATAAGATAAAGAAAATCTGAAGTCAATATACAATAACAAGAAGGATGTTCTATGTTTGTACCGGCTAATGTGGTAACATGTTTAGCTTAGGTGGTTCTATGCATTTAGACGTATACTCTTCGTTAATTTTAACCCGTTTGAGCAACACTATTTTTCAGCTTTTGGGCAAAACCCTATTTTTCAGCTTTCACGGAGAGTATTGGCTAATTATAATTTAACCCGTTTCAGCTTTCACTATTTTAGTAGGCGGTTACGATAAGTTACAAAAATTTAAGACAGTCGTAACTCATAAGAGCCGTGAATACAGTAATAAATATACTACTGTCTTAAATTTTTGTTATGGGTTCAAGTAGTTTTAGATTTGCTGATTTGAGTTACTAGCGATTATTAGTTTATGATACCTAAGATATACTACTGTCTTAAATATCATTATTAGTTTATGCTTACTCTGGGTTTGAAGTGAGTATGCTTTTACCTTTTCTATTGTTTTGGCCGAGGCATCGTATTAACGTCTGTTTCTGGGCACCTGTGGCAACATCGGATCTCACACGCCTTCCTACATCAGAAGCAACACAATATATATATATATAGTTAGGATCAAATGAGAAGTCGATGCATGTAGTATAGCACTATGATCTTTTTAGGTGGCTATGTAAGAACTAAGAAGTGATTGATATTGCCAAGGTTGTAAAAATCGGTCGGCGGTTGACCACCTTCAAGCGATAAATCGGTCTTGGCGGCGATATATCGGTTTCTCGGCGGGGACCCTAAATTATAAAGGAATTTATTTTCAAAAAAATAAATATTAGCAATATCCTAACAAAATAAGTCAATAACCACAAAAACTAAAAAGTTTAACATGCTTGAAAAATAAAAACCATAAGTCCATAATTAGTTTAATAAACTTAAATAAAACTAAATCTTGTGACCGCCTTTGACTGTTCCTAAATATTAAAACCCTAAAAAAAATACATTTTTTAATTCAAACAAATCTTTTGACCGATTTTGACCGCCTTTGACTGACCTTTGACCGAAACCGATAAATGTGACCGATATATCGGTGGACCGCTGCCAACTGATATATCGGCCCCCATGACCGATAATTACAACACTGGATATTGCACATGACTGTCCTTGGGGCTTTAGTAGAGGTGGCAAAATAGGCGGGGTGTAAACCAATTTTTAAAAACTGATCACTGAAACTCTTCTATTGCAATAATTAGGATGTTTTACACAA
>BQNB010012753.1:1149-73396 GCA_026074375.1 Tanacetum coccineum | reverse complement strand
GGTTCGGGTCCTGAACTCATGCGTACAGGAGCTATTGACTGATGCATCTCATCGAAGGTGACGTGAATTGTTTCCATTAATCGTCAAGTTTCTCTTGTTGTAGATTCTATAGCCCTTTCTGCTAGGAGCATACCCAACGAAAATCCTAATGTCAGCTTTGGCTTGAAATTTTCCTAGATCTTCGCTATCATTTGTAGGATAGCACATAGCACCAAATACTCGGAGAAATGTAAGATCAGGCTTCTTATCATGCACAAGCTCATAAGGGGTTTTGTTATGACGAGTAATTAGAAAAAGACTCGGTCACCCCGTGTATTTTACTGTTTATTATAGCTCGTAGTTTAATAGTTAAGACTTTCAGAGAATATCATCATTGTACGTGCTGCTTGTCCACCTGGTATGATTACTGTCCTTTCACCATCGACGTTTGTTGTAGGGGTTCTTGGAACAGACGTTAATGAAAATATGCCAACACCTTCATAGTATTCAGACATAACTTGGTTGATGAATTCCGTTCCGTTATCTGTGCGAATGAATCTGACTGTTTTGTTGAGGCCAACCTGTATTTGCTTAAGAAAGTTGGTGACAAACTCTGGAGTTTCATCCTTTGACCTACAGAAACTTACCCTGTGAATCTTGAATAGTAATCCACGATGACTAAGATGTTAATTTCTTTCCTTTACTAGCTCTGGACTCTCATTGGACCACACAGTATTCATGTGAAGGGTGATGAAGTACTTCCTTATTTGTATTTTTTCAGATTTTGGACGGTGGGAGTAACTTCTTGCTTTTTCCAAGTTGCAGGCTGAAGCAAAGATGATCTTTTTTCAAACTTCAATCTAGGAGACCTCTTACCAGATCTGTTCGAGCAAGGATCATTTATGTGGCCGAAGATTTTAACATGGTTTAAACGACGATGCCACAACCATGATTTGGACTTGGAGGCTTTGGACAGTAAGCATATCGGAGAAGACTTCATCATTTCATCAATAGATATCGTGTACAAATTGGTGCTGCGACTACCTTTAAGTATGTCTGTACCCTTATTATCACGAACAAAGCAAGTATGCTTTCTGAAGGCAACTTCAAGATCAGAATCACAAAATTGCCCTACAGAGAATAGATTGTGTCCAAGTCCCTCCACGTAGTATACTCTTGAGATTACATGTCCCCATATCATATTCTCCAAAACCCATGATAGCATCCTAAGTGATCATTCAAGAATCTTGACTGACCCAATGAACTTTTTACAAAATTCTTGTGCTTTGAAACGATTCACTTCGCTCATATGTTTTGCAACAACCTGAGTCCAGATACAATGCGATGACCTGTACGACCTGCATTTGAAAACAGTCGAGTTTGGAGAGTTTGGAATTTCGGTTCCCTAATTTTTGTTGGGGTCCTGTTGGTTAGCATATAGAGTAGAACATTTCACAAAAGCTTAGTTAAATGGCACATTTCGCTAAGGCAAAAATTTCTTTCCTCGTGGGGTCTCCATAGATAAAACAATATTTGTAAAATAAGTTTTCCCGTAGCTTTCCAAACCCGCTTGGTCTTGTACAAACTGTTATCAGACAGTCTGCCTTTTGGTTTCCAGATCTGCTTCCCTTTATTCAAGACACTTTTAACAGTGGGGGTGGCATTCACATAATTCAAGATATTAACAACACACATTTCATGACTTGAAGAGTTTAAACATTTGTTACAAGTCTTGCACACAGATTCAGAATTTGAATTAATTACAAACACGCTAGAGCTTAATGCATAGAATCAATCCGATCAATTTTGTCCATACTGACTTATTTGTCCTAAGGCGTACTTCTACGTCCTTCTTATTCTCCTTCTTAGCAGGCAGGATCCTATTTCTCTTTGTATTGCTTCTAGGCTTTGATCCGCTTGCTTCAGTGGAATCGTTTACTCCTGTAGAGGGAATCACAGGGATATTAGTCTGTTGAACTTTCTGGTGCACTTCGTGTTTCTGTGTGTTGCTAGATGAAGTTCCTGGTTTATCACTAAAAGTAACTTGCTTTTTCCTAGTAACAGGGGTAGAGGGAGCCTTGTTATCTCTTTCATTGAAACTTTTGAGGCAAGGTGCCAATCACGTTTTCTAACAATTCATGAGTTAGCTTAGTGTTTTGGCATGCATAGTTAAGTGTTTTATCCAGTGGTGTAACTACTCTTAGCTTCCTTACAAATCTCCCTAACTGTTTTACTCTCTACTTAAGATGGATGTGAGATAGTGTAAATGCGATACTCCTTTTGTTCTTTAAGGGTTGAGGGATGGGTTTATTGTCATTGGGCCCTTTCTTGAATGTGCATGATCTTTTTGGTTTTGACTTAGGTCATCTTGTGAAACTAAGAAGCTGTGACTTCGCTATTTGTAGCACGTGGAGTACTCTCAATTTCATTTAAATCGTAGATGTCTTTTCACTTGTGTGAAGCACGCGTGTAATCTCAATTGTGTCTTACAATTAATTGTATGTTGTTTGACCTTTTCTAGTACTATTCTAACGCATCATTTTTGTTCCATTAAGAGTCTAGCGATATTTTAGCTTATAAGGCTCACAGATTCTGTCATTCACATTGAGCGATCATAGAACTTTCAAGTTTTTAATCACGTTGTCTTTTTTCTTGAATTGATGTTCGAGATTCTTGATCTTAAAGAATGAGTTAAAATCAGGAGCTTCCTACATTGTGTGTGATTTGTTATTATCAAAACTTTCTTGAAGATGTTGATACTTTAATTGCAAATTTAGGCATTCCCCTTCAAGTTTTGTTATATTGTTTTGAATCATCTTGAAAATTTAGACATGTCAGTCCTTCAGATTAGACAAAGTATCTAAGCTTTCTAACAGCATATCTGAAGTTGAGTCGACAAACAATTAACATTCAGATTCTAATTTTCAATGAGGAGTTTTTTTTTTCAATTTCAGCACATTGCCTTGTCCTACGAGTATTCTTGTCCACTTCGTTATTCGTTTGATCAAAAATTTCTTCTATTTCTTTTAACTTCTTTTAAGCGAGATGCTTGAACTCCAACAAAGTGTTCTTTAAGGAGTTTTGAAAAATGGAATAACATTCAGGTGACGGTAACTTCTTTTTGTTTGCTAAAACCTCTTTCCCCTCTGTAATACATGTTGGGGTGATTCTTAGTTTGAAGTTTTGTCAACTTTGTAACAAGTTATGTGAGTAAATAAAGATTAATCTTCACTTGACTTTTTAGTTGGATGAATATTTGGGGGGACAAGCTTTGACAGGAGTATTGGGTGGATCTTCAAATGTCAATGCTTGAGATTGGTTTTGGAGCTAAGGTCTTAGCCTTTTTCCTGTTGTGGTTTATCTATGGACCAAATTATTTGGTTCTGGGGGTCTGATTTCTTTGAGGATGTAATGGTTGCAGAAAGTTCTCTTTTCGGAGTATTAGGGGGGGGGGCGGGGGCGGGGGGGCACAAATACTAACTTTATTTACCCATACATATAGGGCTTTGCATTTTTCAATAGCATTTATTCCTAGTTATTCACAGCCAACTCACGCGTGTCCTCTGAGTCATGTTTGACAGTGGGGTGTGGTGATTGGTAGTGACAAGTACATGACCATTATACAGAGCAGACTGAGCTTGCTTTGCCCTTCCGAGCGTGACATACGGGATTTTTTATAGCCTATTGCTACCTGTGCTTTTCATTATTAAAATGATTTTGGTTTTACACCAACATGTGAACTGTTTGAACAGAGCTGATCCTGTTTGTATAATCTATCTTCAATCTTATCTTTTAGTTCGTATGTCCAAAATTCTTCAAGGAACCTTATCTTCTTTTTGTTTAAAATCCTTTTTCAACAGTGTTGTACTTCTTCGCAGTCTTTGCACTTATAATGCGGTCATAGGTAGAAATAGGAGTATTTGTGCTAAGTGAAGTTCAGATTTTATTTTAAAGACGTTTTCCTTTCTATTTCGGTCTGAGATAATTATTTATTTGCTTCATCAATTTTTCGGTCATCTATAGTTCTTAGTTCAATCTTTGCCCGTTTTTCATACTCCTACCCGACCAGTTCCTTAGTATCTAGTAGTTCGAGGTCACTTGAGTCTATTAACTACCATGTCTGGCTATTTGCTAATATACTTTGTACACCCTGCTTCATGCATTTCGATCGGAATGTATTATCAATGCATCATTTCGCATAAAAGATACCATTTCTGTTTGAACAACATGATCTTCGTTGTCTTTCCTCATATCTGATATACGGAAAATATTTCTATTACTCGTTATAGTCAGCATCGGAGTCACAACGTAGTTGTGTTGTTCTATCGGTTTGCATCTCGTGTACTTCCATGCTCTCAATCGAAATGATTTACAAAGTATACTTGATATGTACCTCAGATGAGTATTTGAGATATATGATTTGTCCCGGCTTCATCGTAGATTAGACCTTCTGATGTGAGAAGATTTGTCATGTACATGGTTGTGTGATGGGACCCGCGTCAACATCTGAGTCGAATGCATCACATTCTTCAGCTTCAAAGACAGGTCCACATTGAGTGCCTAATCTTTTCTCGTGGTGATTCATCCACATCATCATCACGTTGGTCGGATAACATGTTTCCCTGTTAAAGTAACAATGACTTGTTCTGTCATCCCTAGTAGTATGCTACCACTCTACTGGGCTTGCATTAGTAGCATCTTGTCCTTGAAGTAGTCTGAATCTTGAAGTCGCTTTGGCCTTGGACATTCACGTGCTATGTGCCCTAGTCCGTTACAGTTGTAGCACTTGATGGGTTTCGCTTGACCAGGATTAATCATGCCTCCTCTGTTTTTGACCCTCATTAAATTACCCAGCTACACCATTTCCTCTTGCATTGTTTCTCTGAAATGGTCTTCCTTGATTATTCGCATTATATCTTCCACGGACATCTTGAACCACAACTTTCCCGTCTTGAACCATAGCTTTGTTCCTTGCATTAGACGACGCTCTAAGTTGATTGTTTGTTTGAGGAAGATGTGATTTGTACGATTGAGTGAGGAGGGCAAGTGAGTTGGATAAACTTTCAATCAAGTTTTCTGTTGAAGAACTTCCTGAGTCCATTTGAAAGTTGTCAGAAGGATAAGGTTCTGTTGAGGATTGAGGAGACTTGGATGATTGTGTTGGATACTGCTGAACTGAGGCGTCAGACACTAGTGCCAAAGGATCATTATTTGGTTGACTGAACCTTTCCGTCATAATTCTGTTCTCATTAGCATGCACCTCATGTTGCTTTAAGTAGGCATACAACTGATCAAAGTTGGACTCTTTCAAGCCTCTGTTAAGTTTGACTTCAGTTATGAATCTACTCCACTCCGGTAACATGTTGTTCCATAACTTTGGTTAAGATTGCATCCTGGGCCATGGTCGATCTTGATGTTTTCATGTCATTAATGGAGCTTCGTAAAACCTAACGTAGTACCTTGTAGGGTTTCTCCTTTTTGATTTGACGGAAGGGAAGTGTTTCAAATTCATCGTATAACTGATGATTCCTTGTATAACTTTACGTTATCAGAACCTTCCAGATCATATTCACGTTTTTCCCAAAATGTCTTTGGCGGCAAGATAGTGATTGTATGAGTAGTAGATGTCCTTTGGTATACCTTGAAGTAGGATATTGGTTGCACGAATGTCAGCTTTATACCTTTCCTTTTCTTCAGCTGAAAGGTCGTTAAGGACTCTAGCACGTACTAGACCTTGTTGAATTCCTCCAGTAATAACATCTGAGACCGTTCCCATATGAAATGGTCCTTCTCTGATGGACTTCATAATATTCTCTCCATTATCCTTTCCTAGACAGTACAGACGTATACGTTGTTGCCAAGATTCAAAGTCTGTTCTATCAAGCATTGGTGGGCGTGTATCAGAACCGGCACACTGGATGTCTTCTTGCATACTAGACATCTTGTATTATTATGATATGATATGTTTTGATCGATCAATGATTAGTGAGTGTACGTTAAAAGTGGCGAGGTTAACGTATTCGTATTTTGTTTTAGTGAAATTAAATCCCGAGTTTGAGATGTTTCAAATTTCTAAGACAGTAGCTCAACTCGCCGCCTGAGGCTACCAAACTGCTGCAAAGAAATAAGGCAACTCGCCGAATACAACTCGCTGCCAAGCAACCCGTCGCGAAGAATATTTTAATCAAACCGCCGTTGAGTTTTCAAACCGCCAGAGTTTCCTTTAGATATTTGCTATTAAAATATTCAACCCGCTGATAACCTGTTCAAACCGCTGGTAAGCAACTCGCTGGTAAGCAAACCGCTGGTAAGCAACTCGCTGTTTAGTAACAACTCGCCTCATGAGCAACTCGTCGCCTAAGCAACCCGCCGTGTGTCAGAGGGTTGGTAACCTACTTAATAAAATATTATATTTCAGCAAAAAGCCGTGAAGAAATTCTGGCAACTCTCCACGAAGAACACCGACTTTTTTCACACAAAATCACTTATAAATCACCCTTTTGAACGATTTTGCTTGATTTCTTTTGCACAACACAGTACCATAAGGTAATAGCAACTAGAAACACCCAAACTTTATCAATACAAACAACAAAATTCTTAGATCTTAAAAAAACGAGCTAGAACTTTCTATGGCACACTTTTCGATCTAAAACAAGCAAGAAATTGCACATACACACGATCTAATCATCCCATAAGCTCTAATACCAATTGTGGTATATCTTATATCATAACACGGGGTCGATTCTTGGATTTGGCTAGTTTCTAGAGAGAGAAAACACTTGAGAGAGTTTTGTAGTGAGAGAAAGTGTGTTTTCTATGAAAAGGAAATAATGACTAGCTTGCCTCTTCCAAAGTTGGAAGAGGCTTATATAGTACTTACAATATATTGGGTATTAGTACCCGACTTAAACCGAAAAACATACTATTAACTATTAAACTACGAGCTATAATAAACAGTAAAATACACGGGGTGACCGAGTCTTTTTCTAATATCTAACAGTAATTATATGATAATTAAAAGGTATTAAAATCAGTGTTTAATGACCCTAAGGCCATAGGTTACACGTACCAATCGGGGTTTTAATTATTGTTAATTAATTTCTTCGATTTCGTTGGCTAACGATTTATTTCTTGTTATTTATTTTGTTTCCATAGAAAATACATGCATGTTTGGTCATGGACTTAGCCAACACCTTGTTCATACATGATATTATTGTATAATTATGTTTCGTATGCAAATCCGATGAAAACCTTGACCATTCGTGACATGATTCGCTTATATTTTCATTTATTTTCTGTTTTGGGGTTTGCCACTGTTTCGGCTTCATCTGTATGTTTTTAATTTTGGTTTTTGCCATTTTTTAGGCACCTTACAGTAGTTATATGATAGGTAAAGTGTACTTAGTTATACAATTATTGTAATCGTTGCTTAGAATGGAATGGCAAAAGAGTTTAGGGCATAAAGTGAAATTCGGACCTGCTGGAGAGACTTGTACTAAAAATGAATTTCCCGGAGTTCTATAAGGAGTTATGTCACACCCCCAAACCGAGTCTAGTCAGAATAAGTGTCCGAGGGCGTGACGTCATAATATTCATCACACAAGATACGAGAACGACAACTATTTGGACGTTTGAAAACATTCACACTCGTTGCATTGATTAAAAATATAACAAGTCTTACAACAATTCAAAACATTGATTGAAAATGTAATAAGTCTAACAACAAATCACGAAAGTATTTACGTTGTGCTAATCTCATGACACCGAGGCTATGACAGTTTGTATGCCAATCAATTTCAGACATATTAAGATAGTAAGTGCCCAAGTGGATGTTCAACCCGCAACATCCAAATCCCGATAGGGTATACGTTCGTTAGTTCGGCTCTCGAACTAGTAAGTGCTACTTACCCGAACGAAGATGTCAATCCCAAATAAATCTATTTATAACACTCGCGCCTACACAAGGTAATTGACGATCCATGATAGTGGGGCATGATGGGTTATAGCTACTTAGGCAACACGTAAACATGTAAAATTAATTCAAGAAACTTGTGTCCAAGGTTTGAAAGTAAGCAATGCTTTCACCCCCCAAAAGCAGTAAAGTAAAATAGTAAATCGTGGGGCTACGAACTCATCTTAATTGGTGAGGTAAAGTAGTGGAAAAAGAACGATCACACGATATTGCACAACTGTGCTCGATCACGACCTAACAATAAACGTTTTTGATTCATAAATAATACCATGGGAAATTATGATAATGCATAACGATTTTTCAAAAGTTTATGTATTATTGTTTCGTAAAGGAATGTAGTATCATCGGTTGTGTAGTTGTTGTAATAGTTTGACTCCATAAAAACACTTCACAGTACTGAGTATATCTATACATATGTTATATAAGAGACATGCACAAGAATGAATATGTTTCGGAAATTTACCCGTTAACCCAAGTTAATTCTCTAAGATGACCTTTATATAAAAGTTTATACGTTTTTAATACATGTATTAAATAATAGGAGTTTTATATTTTATGAATTTATACAAATATATTTTTCGTCTTATAGTCGGGTATTAAAATTATAATATTTTATTATTTTGTCTTTTTGTCGTTGTTAGAAAAATACTTAGTATTATGTATAAGAGTATATAGTTTAGTTCATTTATCCCGTTTAAGTATAATAATCATTTATTAATTATAAAATAATGTGATTTCGTCCTTTTGTCAAGTTTTAAGAAAATAAGTTTTATCAAATATTTCCTAAGTATAAAGTTTTTATAAAATTTCCGCATGACCCGTTCGTTTATATACACTTTCCAAAGTTATCAACTTTATCCAAAAACACTTTTCATAAGGTATTCATTTCCCGACAAAAGCCAAATCACCACGTTTACTTATGTTTTATCCATAAACTCGTTCCAACGACTAATAACAAGATGCAACATTTAAGATATAATACGTTACGCATGATGATAAGTTATAGTCTATGTAAGTTCAATAAGTCGAAATAATCCATAAGCCCTTAACTAAAATAAGCCGCGAGCTTTTGGACCCAATAAGCCCAATTGAAAATGCCAAATAACAATAAGCCCAAAAATGGTCCAATAAGCTAAAGTATAGCAAATAAGCACTTGAATATACATGCTATGACTGTGCAATTGAGTGATCACCCAGAAATGAAACACTTAGATTAGTAATGAGAGTTGAGTGTTTTTTATCCCCTTTTCGTGAGGTGTTCGGCTCTGGTATTTTCTAGCATAAATAACTTATAAATTCATTTCTCTGAGTTAAATTGGGAAATCTTTTTAAAAATTATTCTAAATGGTTCTACTTGAGGGCAAGTAAAAGTCAAGTGGGGGGATATTTGATAACATCAAATAGTTAATGCATTTTAATATCAAATTCTCTATGAAAATTCTTATAAATATGTTATAAATGTCTAAAAACATTACATAATTATTTATATTTAGTTTTCAGGGACCAAGTGAGCATTTTAGCAAAAGACATAGGATTTAGACATGAAATGCACTAAAGTAAAGAGTTAAGGCTTGTTACGGCGTAACATCCCTAAAAGATTACGCCGTAACATATTTTAAAGAAGAATTAAGTCATCACAGCTTTAACGGCGTAAAGCCTCTCCTATTTACGTCGTAACATTCAAAATTCATAGAAGATGATTTATCCGAGTCAGCGTTACGGCGTAACATAGGCGACAAGGTTACGCCATAACATCATTTTAGCCTAGAATAGTAGAAGCCTACGTAGCAAGGTTACGGTGTAATGTCTCATAAGGGTTATGCCGTAACAGTTTCAAAATATATAAATAGAGCCCTCATCTGGCTCATTCATCATCACTCACTTCCACAACTCACAACACAGACCCAAAGGGTAAACTAAGCCCCCAAGGTCCGAAGCATTTCACTAAAAGTCCAAGGGAGAAGTCACTTTACTTAATTCTTGTATTTAACCGTTCATAACATTCACTGTAAGAACAATGTTGATTCAATCCATGTTTACTTTCCTTAATTCTTGCATTACTGTTACCATGAGTGGCTAAGCACTCTTAGTGCTGGCCTAACCATATAATTGCTATTGATATGATTATTATTTCCTGTTCAATTATGGTTCTGTTAGATATCCTTATAGCCTTTCATTGATCCTTATGTTTTGGTAGTACAGAGGGTGGCTTAGATCTTGTTAATACTGTTATTAGACTTACCTTGTTGAACCTGGGATTAGCAGGGTACTAAGGTAGCTTGGCACCTATCCCTAGTGTATGAATTTACCACATTACCGCCTTTGCCATATTAAATACTTAAAAAGCACAAGAACTCTTTTAGAGGGGGTTAATAATTGGTTTAGATTATAGATTGGTCTTAAGGATAGTTGGGGATTAACCACTACAAAATTGGATGCCCTGCTCGTTTGATCATAGAGGAATGTGGGATCGTAGGGTGAGTATAGGACAGATCTTAAATGCCAATTCAGGTCTGTCAATATTAGAACCACTAATGGAACTTATAATTGAACATTGCACACGAAAATGTAATCATAGCATTCGTAATGAAATGGTTAGGTTAGCATGCTTTTCTCCCTGAATTCTTCTATCATTTTACTTTACTGCATTTACTCTTTTGTAGTTATTAAAATCAACTTAAAACCATTTTCAAACGTGACATAGTCAAATTAGAACTAGTAAACCTTAGCTCTTGGGATGACCACGGATTTACCAAACTACTGCACTATATACGATCGGGGTCTCTGGCCGTTAGTGCGTGTATCGGTAGATGAGTTTTATAAATTTAAAACTTGGCATTTATTTATTTAAAACAATTTACGCATTAAGTTTTTGGCGCCGTTGCAGGGGAGCTAATATTAGTTGTAATTTGATTTCTAAAATTTTCATTAATTTTTTAGGAAACATGATGAACGAGGTAGACATTGAAAACCTCACCATTGAGCAATATCTAATGTTGACCTAGGAAAACCAAGCACATGAAATAGCTAGAACTGAATTCGGTAGGGCGATAACAAAGGATATAAAAAGCATGACTATTGCAGAATATATGGAGTATGAGGCGGAGATGAAAAGGCATCCCTAGGGGTATGCTCAATCCTATACTAGGAGTTTAGGATCAACCACCCTTGGAAGAAGTAAGGTCTTGGAAAACAAGCATCACCTTAACAAACTGAAAACCAATGCCTATTTTCCCTCACTTCCCCCTTATTTCAAACCCGCCCAACCAATTACCAAAAATACACAGGAACCCTTAGATCCAAATGAATATGACCTCTGTGCACCTAACTCTCATCATGAAGATGAAGAAGTGAGTTCTGACGAAGATGCAGATGAATGTTTGAATGCTGAAATGGGTAAACGCATGACTGGGTAAGATAAGGAGGAATAGGAGGATGCCTTAATTGACATCCTCAAAATAGTGGTTGAAGAGTGCAAGATAATTTACAAAAATGCTCAAATTAAAGCACCTTCTAGCAGGACTATCGAAATTCAGGGAGTATCTTTCGTAACAAAAGCTAAAGAAGGGGACAGTTCAGAAACCTTATTGTGCCAGCTACCACCTAAAGAAATGAACCCCAGAAGGTTTACTCTTCCTTGCACTATTGGTAATCTTAAGTTATAAGCTATGGCTGATTTAGGAGCTAGTGTTAATGTGATGCCTAAACCACTATTTGAACATTTGAAATTGGCTGACCTTAAGGAAACCAACATGGTAGTTGAAATGGCGGATATGATAAAGAAGGCCCCATTAGGAATTGTGGAAAATTTTGTTAGGAATAGGTAAAGAAAAATTGATGTTTGATATGAAAGTTGGAATATGTCACTCTAGAGTTCCTTTTGAAAAAAATTACATAGCAAGCTCTATTCAAGAAAGTGAATACTTCAACCCTCTTGAAATTAAAACCTAATGTATTCTCTTATGATTCCCTTGCGTGCTTGTTATTTGAGCAAAGTACCCATCCCTGTAGCGATGTAAGCATAGACACTGTTAATTCAAGTGATGATATGTAGGAACTTGAAGGTAGTCAAGAGGATGAAGTAGGAAGCCATCTCTTAGAAAATGTAGTGTCAAGATGGCATGTTTGCAAACCTGTTCGCGTAACTGTTAAGGATTCTGAAAAGGATTACAGAAAGTGACCTACTTGCAATCCCGATTTAAGCTTTTGTAGTGGGTATGATGCTATTTATAGAAAAGAGGAAAGTGGGATGCTCAAGCAATGGATATGTTTTCGAGATCATGAAAGACAAAATGTTGGGGGAAATGGGATGATATTTGCTGACTTCCTTAAAGTGAGGTATGGGAACAAGAATATTGATGATGTAACTCATGAACGACGATACTACGAATGGGTAGCACAAAATTATAACTTTAAAGTTAAATCATGAAAAGCCACAAAGTATGCTGACTCGTACGACTTTCACCATGAATACCCCCCACCAATACATCCTCTGGAAAGTGATAGCCCACCAAATGACACTTTGCACATAAACACCTACTTCCCTGACGTCTTCCAAACATAACTTAAGAAACCACGTCTTATGGATAATTCATTTAAAGAGTGGGTAAAAATTAAGTTAGGACATACAAATATCAGTGAATCTATTAAGTGTGAAATGTTTAAGGAATGGGTAAAAGAAAACTTTAATTTTGAGTATGACTTCGAAAAAACACAGGATGACCTATACTCTAGGAGGTTTAATGTATACAAGGAAAAGTTTGACAGTAAGATTGAACAATTTGCAAATGAATATGATTTAAGGGTAGGTATGAAAAAGTATTCCCTGGAAGATATATGGGAGAAATGTGGAAGGTTTCAGGATACTGCATGCCAATCGCATGATGAAGGGTTCGAGGAAGAAGAACAGTGGGAAAGTGACATTGAAAAGACATGCTACACACCACCTTTTGTTAAGAGTGAAACCTTTGAAGTCAAACAATACTCTTTCAAAAATAAAAAAAGTTTTGTGCGTATTACTAAACAGTTAGATGATGCCCAGCCTTTAGGAAGAGTTAACGGTTCTAGATTCATGGGAATGATCAGGAAAGAGATAGAAGAAGAAGGGAAAACTACTAGAAAAACGTAAAGTTAGTTTGAGTCTAACTTAAAGACTCGTTAATAAACAAAAGGGCTTATCGGAAGACACCCCGTCTTTAATTAATGAAATGCATTTAGGATTTCAAATTTTAGTTGGTTTTTGTTGGTTTCTCTCTTATTTTGTAGGTTCTATCTATAAGGAAGTGGAATTCGAGGTCTCCTCGACTCGTTTTCATGTGGTATTAAGGTTCTGTCTAGGCGTAACCAGATTGGTTACGCCGTAACAGATATCATTACGGAGTAAAGCCTTGCATTAGTTACGCCGTAACCTTATAATTCAATTTTCAAAATTTTCAAACTACATGATTACGGCGTAACCAATCCCATGATTATGCCGTAATCTCTATCTAAAAACCAAAAATCAGTTTGAAACCTTTTCAAAACCGTGTAAAAGTAAATGAACTTTGTGGGTATGTTCTCTGGAAACCCTCACGAGACTTCACTCGTCCACTCGGGCCACTTAGTGATTTGAAAGGCTTGTTGCATATGCTAAATGCAACGTGATTCCTTCAAAAGTGAGTTAGATTTTAGTGTATATTTATCTATGAACGTTTAATGATTGTTGTTGTTTAACGATTTCAAGGGAAACGAGGTTATTCTATAGACGCTTTGCAAGAATTCATCTCTTGCAGTCATCACTCGAAGGAGAGAGCAACGCTCAGGGGAGTCTTTTGTTTTAATTATACTCTTATTCTAATTTATTTCATTTACTTAAATGTAAAATAGGGACATTGTACAAACCAAGTAAGGGGATGGGAGTAGAATTACCACTTGACTTATATTTGCCTTTGATTTTCTAGTTTTCTTTAAAAAATGGTGCTAATTTAAAAATTTTTGACATGTTTTTCTTACTAAACTAGAATGAATCTTTGTCGAGTACACTATTACCCTTATTTCAATTGGTGAGGTTAAGCCTAATATTTCATTTCCATCTATTATACAAAAATCCACCAAAAATATGAGTGTGCCGGTAGTATTGTAGACTTTAGAACTTGGCCTGTACATCTTGTCAAGACCTAATTAGTTAGTTGGAATAGACGGTTCAAGAAGGCAACGTCTTAGAAAATCACCCAAAAATCCTATATGTGTGTGTGTTTATCAACTTGTCACACTGACTTGTCAACCTCCTCATGTAAAATCCTTTGTTGCACTCAATGTTAGTGCAAAATACCCCTAAATCATCTTGTTAAGCCAATCCCTGTTTAAACCCTATATGTTTTGTTACACCATTTCGCCTTAGCCTTCCCTATAGTCTTTATTATTCTTCGTGTTGAAATATCTGGCTACTTAAGTCCATGGTTCGGGGGAATGGGTACGAAAGTTTTATGCATTCGCGGATGACTAATTATTAATGATCTATAAAGACCCCCCCTATATCATCACTTTTGATATTGTTCATCTCAAGTGGGGGGACGTATGTATTATATCAAACGCTACAGGGGCAATGATAAAAAGATATAAACTCCTGTAGCATTTGTATATTAAAAAAATGATGGTGCAAATATAAGCCATCCATGTGCTAAAAATGTAAAGATGGTGCAACTATAAGCCATCCTATGATTATGAAGAATGGAGCTAGTAGCCCATTATTGAAGATTATATTTTCAGACTTAGACTCTTGGACTTATGGATAGACAGTAACTAGTTATGACAACCTTAGATTACTTTGGACTTTTGTTTCGTGTTTTTATTTAACAACCATTATTGTGCATCCTGTATCTTATCCTACCCGACATCATTCTACATCCCGACCATTGGTTTTGCTCGAATGAGGGATATGATTGCAATCATGTATGTCTATTTCATCGTTATGGATGTGTATATTTGATTTTGTCGCCCTTGTTGGTATAACGCTTTTGGAAAAGGAGTGCAGGATGATTTACCCTTAAACCTGTTTGTCACCCATGTTGCCTTTGAGACTGTTTAGACCTTAATTCTAGTTAGTGAAGACTTGTGTACTTTTCAAGCTTATGATAGAATACATGCTATGACTGAGCAATTGCGTGATCACCCCGAAATGAAACACTTAGATTAGTAATGAGTGTTGAGTATTTTCGATCCCCTTTTCGTGAGGTGTTCGGCTCTAATATTTTCTAGCATAAGTAACTTATAAATTCATTTCTCCGAGTTAAATTGGGGAAATCTTTTTATGACTTATTCTAAACGGTTTTACTTGAGGGCAAGTAGAAGTCAAGTGGGGCGATATTTGATAACATCAAATAGTTAATACATTTTAATATCTAATTCCCTATGAAAATGCTTATAAATATGTTATAAATGTCTAAAAATGTTACTTAATTGTTTATATTTAGTTTTCAGGGACCAAGTGAGCATTTTAGCAAAATACATAAGATTTGGAGATGAAATGCACTAAATTAAAGAGTTTAAGGCTTGTTACGGCGTAACATCCCCGAAGGATTACGTCGTAACATATTTTAAAGAAGAAATAAATCATCACAGCTTTTACAGCGTAAAGCCTCTCATACTTTACGCCGTAACATTTAAAATTCATAGTAGATGATTTATCTGAGTCAGCGTTACGGCGTAACATAGGCGACAAGGTTACGCCGTAGCATTATTTTAGCCTAGAAGATCAGAAGCCTACGTAGCAAGGTTACGACGTAATGTCTCATAAGGGTTACGCCGTAACAGTTTCGAAATATATAAATAGAGCCCTCACCCGACTCATTCATCATCACTCACATCCACAAATCACAACAGAGTCCCAAGAGGTGAACCAAGCCCCCAAGGTCCGAAGCATTTCACCAAAAGTCCAAGGGATAAGTCATTTTACTTCATTCTTGTATTTAATCATTCATAACATTCACTATAAGAACAATGATGATTAAATCCATGTTTACTTTCATTAATTCTTGCATTACTGTTACCATAAGTGGCTAAGCACTCTTAGTGCTAGCCTAGCCATGTAATTGCTATTGATATGATTATTGATTCCTTAAACCTATTTAGACCAATGATGATTCTATCCCCTTAAACTTGTTTGTCACCCATGTTGCCTTTGAGACTGTTTAGACCATAATTCTAGTTGGTGGAGACTTGTGTACTTTCCAAGCTTATGATAGAATACATACTATGACTGTGTAATTGAGTGATCACCCAGAAATGAAACACTTAGATTAGTAATGAGTGTTGAGTGTTTTCGATCCCCTTTTCATCAGGTGTTCGGCTCTGATATGATTATTACTTCATTCTTGTATTTAATCGTTCATAACATTCACTGTAAGAACAATGATGATTCAATCCATGTTTACATTCATTAATTCTTGCATTACTGTTACCATGAGCGCCTAAGCACTCTTAGTGCTGGCCTAACTCTTAGTGCTGGATGATTCACCCTTAAACCTATTTGTCACCCAAGTTGCCTTTGAGACTATTTAGACCCTAATTCTAGTTGGTGGAGACTTGTGTACTTTCCAAGATTATGATAGAATACATGCTATGACTGTGCAATTGAGTGATCACCCAGAAATGAAACACTTAGATTAGTAACGAGTGTTGAGTGTTTTCGATCCCCTTTTCGTAAGGTGTTCGGCTCTGGTATTTTCTATCATAAGTAACTTATAAATTCATTTCTCCGAGTGAAATTGGGGAAATCTTTTTATGACTTATTCTAAATGGTTTTACTTGAGGGCAAGTAGAAGTCAAGTGGGGCGATATTTGATAACATCAAATAGTTAATACATTTTAATATAAAATTCCCTATGAAAACGCTTATAAATATGTTATAAATGTCTGAAAACGTTACTTAATTGTTTATATTCAGTTTTCAGGGACCAAGTGAGCATTTTAGCAAAAGGCGTGGGATTTAGACATGAAATGCACTAAAGTAAAGAGTTCAAGGCTTGTTACGGCGTAACATCCCCGAAGGATTACGCCGTAACATATTTTAAAGAAGAAATAAGTCATCACAGCTTTATGGCGTAACATAGGCGACAAGGTTACGACGTAACATCATTTTAGCCTAGAAGATTGGAAGCCTACGTAGCAAGGTTACAGCGTAATGTCTCATAAGGGTTTAGCCGTAACAGTTTCGAAATATATAAATAGAGCCCTCACCTGGCTCATTCATCTTCACTCACTTCTACAAATCACAACAGAGTCCCAAGAGGTGAACCAAGCCTACAAGGTCCAAAGCATTTCACTAAAAGTCCAAGGGAGAAGTCACTTTACTTCATTCTTGTATTTAATCGTTCATAACATTCACTGTAAGAACAATGATGATTTAATCCATGTTTACTTTCATTAATTCTTGCATTACTGTTACCATGAGCGGCTAAGCACTCTTAGTGCTGGCCTAACCATTTAATTTCTATTGATATGATTATTGTTTCTTGTTCAATTATGGTTCTATTAGATATCCTTATAGCCTTTCATTGATCCCTATGTTTTGGTAGTATAAAGGGTGGCTTAGATCTTGTTAATCCTCTTATTAGACTTACCTTGTTGAACCTGGGATTAGCGGGGTACTAGGGTGGCTTGGCACCTATCCCTAGTGTAGGAATTTACCACATTACTGCCTTTGCCATATTAAATACTTAAAATGCATAGGAACTCTTTTAGAGGGGGTTAATAATCTGTTTAGATTATAGATTGGTCTTAAGGATAGTTGGGGATTAACTACTACAAACTTGGATGCCCTGCTCGTGTGATCGTAAGGGAATGTAGGATCGCAGATTGAGTATAGGACATACCTCAAATGCCAATTTGGGTCTGTCAATATTAGAACCACTAACGGAACTTAAAATTGAACATTGCACAGGAAGATGAAATCAGAGCATTACTAATGAAATGGTTAGGTTAGCATGCTTTTCTCCCTGAATTCTTTTATCACTTTACTTTACTACATTTACTTTTCTGTAGTTATTAAAATCAACTTAAAACCATTTTCAAACATGACATAGTCAAATTACAACTAGTAAACCTTAGCTCTTAGGACGACCTCGGATTTACCAAACTACTGCACTATATACGACCGGGTTCTCTGCCCGTTAGTGCGTGTATCGGTAGATGAGTTTTATAAATTTAAAACTTGGCATTTAATTATTTAAAACAATTTACGCATCAACCGCCTTATAACACCGTAAGAAACAACAGTTGGTCGGTCTTTGGTATATCCATAGTAGCCATAAAACCATTCAAAAATCAATTAACATGTTCGAGAAATCATTTATTACACATTTAGAGTTTTCTATATCACCAAAAAGCTTCCCTTACACATGTGCATCATATTATGAAAGAGTTTTGCACATGCGAGGTCGAGAATGCACTTATAATTAAGAGATCTTATCCATTATTAAGCAATATTGATCACATTTTAATCATTATTCTCCCCTCAAAAATTGCATATGAAGTGACAATTTTTTGACATACCAAGTGAATGTACGTTGATCCACTTTTAGACTAATCAAACAATGAGAGAATAGGAAAACATGCCAAATGAACTAATTATTATACTCCCCCTCAATAAAAGATTAGAGTGAAAATTTGGAGTGGGAGGTTGTTGAGCACACAATTTTGAAAGATTTTGAAATTTCGTTTTTGAAAACATCTTGGAAAAATTGTGCTCAACAGTAAAATAATTTTTAATGTATCTTATGAAGTATCATTTCCTTAGAACTTCTCTTGAGCCTTCAAAACTTTAAATGTTTATATGACTGTGCTCAAGACCAAGAAGATATGAACTTTCCGTTGTTTAGGATAAATATACATAAATGAACATTTTCCTTTCTGTGGAGACCGAGTTCTAAGCTGACATTTACTTAGAAGTCGTAGAGAAAAATTTGAAGAGACATGTTTTGAAAACTTTTAAAACTCTCGCTCGAACTTCATTTATACACCCGTGTCAATAATAATCAAAATTTCTAGGTGCGTAAAAGTTATCGATTTACGAGAGACACGTTGGAGAAGATTATTTTTGGTATTTTTGAAATTTTTTAATTTTGTATTTTGCTTTTATAGGTTTTATATTTTTATATTTTGCTTTTCTGTTAAATATATACAAAGAATTACTATGATTTTGCAAGATGTTCAAGCTCCCGTGGAGACAAATTGCGTATACCAAGGCGACGAACCAAATAGTTAAATCTATCCACTGGAAGGGCTTTGTTAAAGAGGTCGGCCAATTGGTAGTTAGTCTTGACAAAATACAGTTCAATCCTACCCTTTACCACATGCTCCTTTATAAAATGGTAGCGGACAGCGATGTGTTTTGTTCTTGAGTGTTTGACCTGGTTGTAGGATATGACTATGGCTGATGTCGAATCACAATAGATAGGAATCTTGTTGAAGTGAAAGCCATAATCCGTTAATTGTGTTCGCATCAAAATGACTTGGGCACAACAAGCGGATAAAGACACATATTCTACTTCCGCGGATGATAGCGCCGTACAACCTTGCTTTTTTGCGGACCAGCACACCAGCTTTTCACCTAAGAATTAAGTTCCACCGAAAGTACTCTTGAAGGTGTCTTTACATCCCGCATAATCAGCATATGAAAATCCGGTTAGTTCAAAACCAAAATCCTTTGTATACCAGAGACCCATATTAACGGTTCCCCAAAGATAACGAAAGATTCTTTTAACCTCCTTGAGGTGCTTCTCGGTTGGCTTAGCCTGGTACCGAGCGCATAAACAAGTAGCATGTACAATGTCCGGTCTGCTTGATGTAAGATACATTAGGGCACCGATCATGCTACGATATTTTGTTGCATCGACTAGAGTCCTATTCTTGTCAAGGCCAAGCTTGTCTTTGATCTCCATTGGAGTTTCAACGGGATCACAAGTTTCCAGTCCATATTTTCAAGGATTTCTAACACATAGTTAGACTGGTTTATGAAGATGCTACGGGGGGATTGGTTAACTTGTAAACCAATGAAAAACGTCATTTCCCCCATCATCGACATTGCAAAGCGGCTTTTCATAAGGTTAGCAAATATTTGGGTATACCTAGGGTTTGTAGAACCAAAGATAATATCATCTACATAGTCTTGTACCACTAAGATGTCGTCATTTAAGCGTCTTATAAACAGCGTTAGATCAATAGTGCCTTTGTTGAAGTGCATCTGTTGGAGAAACTTTGACAAATCATCGTACCATGCCCTCGGTGCTTGCTTTAACCCATATAGTGCCTTCTTTAGCTTGTAAACATGGTGTGGATGATCAACATCAATGAAACCTTCATGTTGACACACGTACACGTCTTCTTTTAACGTACCATGCAAGAAAGTAGTTTTCACGTCTATTTGAAACACGATGAACGATTTGTGTGCAACATATGCAAAAAATATCCTGATAGCTTCCAATCTAGCAACCGGAGCGAAGGATTTTTCAAAATATATTCCTTCCTCTTGGCGATACCCTCTCACAACAAGACAAGTCTTGTTTCTAATAACCATGTTCTCTTCATCATGCTTATTTTTGAATGACCATTTCAAAGTAAGGGATTTTATGTTATCTGGAGCAGGAACTAACACCCATACATCAAGCCTTTTGAACTGGAGAAGCTCTTCTTGCATTGAGTCAATCCATGCAGGGTCGGTCATAGCCTCATTGACGTTCTTTGGTTCCCTAGTGCTCACAGTCAGGGCGAAGATGCATATGTCACCATATGTTCGTAACTGATTTCTTGTCAAAACTGGTTGTGAGGGTTCTCTTATCACTTGTTCTAGAGGGTGATCCTTAGTTCACAAATATTCGTAAGGGTAAGCTTGATAAAACGTATGCATGCTCGATGGATCCACATATTGTGACGATGATGATTCAGCAGCACTTTTGGATGGTGGAGCAAATGGGTTATCGAATACATCTCCATCAAACATTGCATTGGGAACATTATCAATAACTATTTCGGGTTGGAGTAGAGCTTGATTTTCTTGTTGCTAAACATGTAGTTGTTGTGGTTCAAGCTCGTCAACATCCTGTGAAGTGTTTGAAATATTTGTAGCTTGAGAGGATGAATTTGTTGGTGTCGATGTGGTGTTTGTTGTTGTTGTAGATGCTGTTGAAGTCTGAAGAACTTGAGGTGCTTGAGCAGCCGGAGCAGTTCTTGTAGCAGCTTAGTGGGTTTTTGAGATGATATTGCTGATGGAGCATAAGTAAGATCGAGTCCTGAACTGATTTGTCCATAAATCATGCTTTAAAGCCCGAGTTTTGAACTGCATTATTCAAAAGCCATAGCTGAAAGTTCATCAAATGTCACATTCATTGTCTTTATGATTTTCTTTGTCATTCGGTTGTAAACTCTATAAGCACAACCAATGTCACCTTTTTCACCAAGTTTCCTTATGTCTTCACGATCATTCATGGTATAGTAAAGAGCCCCGAATACATAAAGAAAGGAAATATCTGGTTTTCTGCCGTTAGTAAGCTCGTATGGTGTTTTGTCAAATCGATGGTGAATGATGGAGCGGTTTTGAGTGTAGCACGCAGTAGCAATCGCTTCAGCCCATAAGAATAACGGTGCATAAGAGAAAATCAACATTGTTCTAGCAGTCTCTACTAGCGTTCGGTTTCTTTGTTCCACGACTCCATTTTGTTGAGGAGTTTTGACAGAAGACGCTTGGTGAGAGATGCCAACATTATCAAAGTATTCTTTAAGGACTTGATTCTTGAATTCTGTTCCATTGTCAGTTCTTACAATGATGACTGAAGCTTGCAGAAGAACTGTATTTTTCTTCAGAAAGGTTTTAATCTCTTTTGGTGCTTCATATTTTGATTTGAGAAAGTGTACCTAAGTGTAACGAGAGTAATCATCCACAATCACAAGAACATACCGCTTCCCATGTATGCTTTCGACTCTTATTGGACCACACAAATCCATATGGAAAAGGTGTAATCTCTGCTTTGAATTTGGAACTGGTTTGGGTGGGTGAGATGCCTTTTTGCTTTTCCTTGCTCACATGAGGGACAAAGATGTTCTTTATGATATTTGAATTTTGGAAGATCGGTGATGATATCGTTTTTAGCAAGGTCATTTATGGTGTCAAAGTTGAGGTGGGATAAACGTTGATGCCATAACAAAGACTTGGTAGAAGTAGCACGAGCAATGAGGCAAGATGCAAAAGCCATTTCTTGGAGATTAATGGTGTAAAGGTTTGTTATGAGATTTCCTTTTAACAAATCAACTCCTTCGAGATTTCTGGCAAAACAGGTGTTCTTTCAAAAAGCGACCTCTAGATCTGAATCACAAAACTATCCAACTGAGAACAAGTTGTGCCCTAAGCCATCAACAAAATAAACCCTGGTGATCAATATATTTCCCCATTGAAGATTACCAAAACCCAGAATTGCAGCGATATGATCATTTTCAAAGCGAACCGTTCCCAGAAACTTCCATACGAAATTTATGAGAAGCTTTAGATTTCTTGTCATATGCTTTGAGCATCCCGAGTCTACGCACCATAAACAGATTTGAACTACCCGCCAAAGAGAAGGTAGAATTTGGAAACCGTTTTCTTATAGGTTCTTGGGGTTAGAAGTACATGCATTATCACCTTAAGAGCTGTCTGATTGACACTCAGATTCACTAGAAGTAATTATTTTTCCTTTAAGGTCAAACATTCTTCCAGTCGGTGACCACCTAAGACAAGTTCTAGGTTTCCTAGGCTTAGGTGAAACAAGTCTTTCTTTGGACCCTACCTTCTTAGGTTTCTTGCCCGTTGGCTTATGTTTCCTTTTATTTGCAGTTTTTGAAACATTAACACTATGTTTATCACCACAAGAATTCATATCAGTCACATATGTAAGTACACAGACATTATGATTAGCAGTAATTAAACATTGCTTACACATAGCACAAACAACTTTAGATTTATCATTTTGAATAACAGGCTTAACGTTATTACATTCAGATGACATATGTGTCTTATTCTTAAAAGCAATAAATTCCTATGATCTTCTTCTACTTAAACTTCTTTAGTCTTGATGCAACTACTTTTAGACGCAGAGGGGACCCTATCATTCTCAGTGTTGCTCCTAGGCTGTGGTCTTTTGGTCTCAACAGTGTTGTCAACTCCTGTAAAAGATAACCCATTTGAGTCAGAATTAACATGTTTCTTAGTGATGACATAAGGTTGTTAAACAGTGATTGGATTTGTCCTAATGCTTGCTCTAACTTTTTTGATAGGCACAAATTTGTCTTCCCTAGAATTCTTAAGCAAATTAATCCTAAACATTCCAGGGGCAATCACTTTATCATTTGTCACAAGTTTTGATTCTGTAGTGGTAGGTACCGAGTTTGAAGTGACATGTTTTGATAAATCATTTATCTCAACAACCTTGGGAATGACCTTTGAATTTGGAAAACGAGTCATAGAATAAAGTTTTATTCCCGAGGTTGATTGATTTGCAAACTTAGTATTCGCACTCGTACCTTTTGTGGTGTCCTTTTGTTCAGAAACCTTATCAAATAACTGGGCTCTTAGCTTAGCATTTTCATAAATCATGTCATGTAGTTTGTTTTGCAAAGAGTCAATTATTGTTTTGGTTTGAGTTTGTGTCACGGTGATAGAGTCAAACAGGTTCTTGTATGTTATCTTAAGATGAGCATTTTCTTTAGCATAATTTAAAACCTGAAACTCTAATTCTACGTTCTCATTCTCTGCTTTTTGAGACAAAGGATTAAGGGTATCTGATACACATGGAGTATCATTACGTTTACCCGTTTCATCTCCAAACTGACCTTGCAACCGTTTGATCTTTTGTTGCATGTCATTATAAGCTTTATCGTACGAAATTTTGTCATATTTGCATTCTTCGCATTTTTTGTACCAATCATTCCAAAGTTTAGCATATTCATTCTCCTTTTTAATGATACAATTTTCAAATCGTTCTTTTGTACGTTCAAGCTCAGTCTGGAAATTGGATGTTTCAACAATAGTAGGATTTTGCACAATAGACATAATATCTTGACTGGCAACTAATCTTAAGAGATGCTCAATTTCAAATTCCAAAGCCTTGTGCTTAGACAGAGATTCATCAGCTTCGTTTGCAAGAGATTTAAAGTCTCGAACAAATTTAGCTGCTTCCTTCAAAAAATGTATTTTGAAATTTTAAACTCTAGCATCAACTTGGTTAACGATAGGGTAAATTTCATCTTTTATAATTTTAAGAAGCTCTTGATGAGTAGAAGACGACCAATTGTGTATGTCTAAAGTCATTTTTTGTTTGATAACACATTGAAGAGTCACAATGGTGTTTTTTATCTCAGTTAGAAATTTTCATGCAACACTTGGAGTAGTATCATCCGAAAACTCTTCATTTGGTATTGAAATTAATTTGGGAACATTGGCCATTTTGGAAGTATTTAAAAAATCCAACTCTTCACGTGACTTGGCCTTTTGAGAAACAAAAACGTTTGAAAGATGATTAATCTTTGCTTAATTTGTCGGTTTTATTTCTTTGTTCAACTGTTTCATTTTTAAGCGACTCTCTTGAGCAAGTTGCAGTGTTTCCTCTTAATCATACACAGCATGAGGATCATGCTTTTCTAATAGAACTTTAAAATTATACAAGCTCTGATGTGTTTCAAAAGCTTTAAATTTATAATGACTAAAAATACCGATTTTATTATAGGGAAACACACGGGTAAAAGTATAACCCACGTATGTAGTATAATATTTTTAGGTAAGACCAGGTCGTCCACAGGGATTTGAGTAGTGTTTAGATAATCAGAAAGAAAATAAACTTTAACTTGAAAATAACTTTTTGTTTTACCAATGATGATAAAGATGACTACTCGGATAGTTGAAAATAATTTATAAGTATTAGAAATGATTAGACCTCGGAGGTGGAACCTTAATTTATAAAAAGGATTTCTCGTCAGAAAATGTTTTCACAAATTAATTTAATTAACTCAAGACTTATATTTAGTTAACTAGACCAGATGTGTCACTCAAATAATCCAGTTACTAGTATATCAAAGCTTATTTGTTTATCAATTTACGAAAGTGGATTTCTCAGCACAAACGATAAAGATCATAGACAAATCTTTAAAACCACATAAATCATAACGGGTCTCTCGACCTATACCGATATGATTATATAATTTAAGTTGATAAGCAAAGATGGACAAGATAAGATATAATAGGATTTCAACATAAGCTTGAGATTAAATGGATCATGATCATGCCAAGTGCTTATTCATTATCATAACATCATCGAGTAGTCATGAGAGATTTAGCCTCTCATGGCTAAGGTGTTCATAACAAAAGTAGAGTTAACATAGACTTCCATTATTTCAATAACTAGTTGATAACTGTCTTCGTTCTTGATCGTTAGATCTTTATTCTTCAAAGGGAGTAGTGTTTTTGGTGTTTATATGGATGATGGATAAAGGATTGGAGTATGTGTGTGTGGGATATGATTTTCGGGATGAGAGGAATAATTTGAGAGTGAATTCGTCCTCTATTTATAGGCTGATTTTGGGTGAAAAGTGCGACACACACAAAAGTTTGTGCGGTGCACATAGTGATTAAATGCATGAGTATTAAATATTAATTGAGAAAGTGCGGCGCACAAGAGGATATGTGCGGCGTACTTAGGGTGTAAATGCAATAGCATTAAATTCTTCATAAATGCTTCATATGAGATGGGAAGTGCAACGCACACAAAAGATTGTGCGGCGTACTTGTTGAGTTAATGCAATGTTGAATGTCTTTGACTTGAAGGTAAGTGCGGCGCACAAATGGTAAGTATGGCGCACATTTGGCACATAGAGCTTGATAGTTGATCTTTTCTTGAATGATGCGTTCTTTAACGTGTAAGTATTTAGCTTTGACGTATCTAACCTCGGGATGTCTTCTAGTGAACCTGCAAGCAATTTTAGGCTATTAAGTATCGAAAGTTCACGAGAAATGATAAAATATATACAAATAACGCCATAGAAAACCTGTATAATTTGGGCGTTATCAAATCCCTCCACACTTAGCTTATTGCTTGCCCTCAAGCAATCGAAGCGAAAAATAAAATCATTTATCGTGACGTGTAGAAAATTTGGATTTTATAAGAGTTTGTATATTATGTAACTTTTCAGGCATAGACATGTAACAAAGCACCTCAAATAGGGATAGTGTTTAATTTTAATTCAGTCAGGCCACTCAGATAGGATTATATTTTTATAAAGATCACTCGATATGCACAAACATAATCTAGACAGCTACCATAGTCTTGTACTTAACACATAAACCTGACCGAAAGGCGAAACTTGATACTAGAGCGGATACAATCTTCACGTGCCGAAACATAAGCCTTTATTCCTTTGAACTACACACACATATATATATTTTTGCGATAGGATAACCAAGGCTTGACACAGAACTTCTTCTTTCAACTTTAACTTAGAACTTATAGCAATTTAGCATCTTTGGGAGCACTTTGCAAGAACAGGGACTCGCGGTACATACGATTTAGGCTTCGGTCTAGTAAATGATGATTAAGTACAAGTTCTAGAGCTTCTAAATTAGTGGCTCTCTCAAATATAATGATCAACCAATACCAATGTTCTAGAAAAGGCGACAAAGACCATACGTACACATCCGTAACGATGGAATAGACACATATGACTGCAATCAAACCTTAACTCGATTAAGCTAAGGGCATCAATTATCTTAGGTACCAAAGGTGGATACCCGAATATTTTATAGGCTTAGAATTCTCACAATTTTGTATACTGGGGTGTGCTAGCTATAATGTCAATCCGGTTGGATTTGCCTTACTGAGAGCATTTTAAAATTTTAAAAAAAACATATGTATTAATTTTTGAGATTTTTCATAAAAATATCAGTTGGAAAATTTTTTGACAGGGAAAATATGGAGGGATATGACTAATTTTTCCTATTTGGCTCCTTTCCACACTTAAGTTGAACATTGCCCTCAATATGATAACTGATAATAGAGATAAAATAGGGAAAATTAAGGGAAAACGGTACTTCCCGGGGCATAGGGAAATGTATATCTGCGAGAGAGCTATTCTTGAGAATACTTCATGATTTTCTGTATCTTTAAGCTAAAGTACCTGCATAAAAGTAAACAAAAAGCACACAAAAAAAATATTTTTTTTAGAAAATAAATAAAGTATATTAGCAGAAGAATGGAGGAGGGACTCCTCCACAGTTAAGTGAAGCACGGGTTGCCTCCCGAGAAGCGCTTAATTTTTAATAGAGTCTTTAGCTAGACTCGTACTTCGTGAGTCATTCTTTTGGGAAAAAGGGAGTTACTGCTTCCCTTGGGTGATTATCTTCTTCATGATATAGTTTAAGTTGATGGCCATTGACTATGAATGTCTTTCCATCTTTTCCATAGAGTTAAACATATCCGGATGGATATTGATGTTTAACTACATAAGGTCCTAACCATCGAGATTTGAGTTTCGGTTGTTTAAATTTGTACTTCGAGTGAAATAGCAGAACTTTGTTTCCTTGTTTGAATTCTTTTCTCATTCTTAATTTTTTGTCATGCCAGACTTTGGTTCTTCCCTTGTATAGTCGAGAGTTTTCATATGCTTGATGTCTAAGTTCATATAATTCGTGTAACTGAAATATTCTTTTCTCACCAGCAGTGATGAGATATGGGTTGCAATTCTTTATAGCCCAGTATGCACGGTGTTCAATTTCAAATGGCAAGTGGCAGTTTTTTCCATATATAAGTTTGTACGGTGTGGTACCGGTAGGTGTTTTATAGGCAGTGCGAAAATCCCATAGAGCGTCATCAAGTTTTCTTGACCAAATAGCAGGATTGTCTTTTACAGTTTTTTTCAAGAATTCTTTTAAAAGCTCTGTTCGCATTTTCAACTTGACCACTAGTTTGAGGATGATATGATGTGGAGAAACGGTGGTTAACTCCATATAATTTCATTGTTTTTTCCATTATTTTGTTGCAGAAGTGAGTTCCTCTGTCGCTGATTAGAGCTTTGGGCATTCCAAAACGGAAGAATAGTTTCTTTAGAAAAGTGATAACTACTCGGCCATCATTGGTTGGTAAAGCCTGAGCTTCGGCCCATTTAGTTACGTAATCAATAGCTACAAGAATTTATTCAAACTTATATGATTTCGGGAACGGTCCCATAAAGTCAATACCCCATATATCGAAAATTTCACATACTTGAATGTTGTTTAAGGGCATCCCATCACGTTTCAATATGTTTACTGTCTTTTGGCATGCTTTGCATAGGCGAACTAGAGTATAAGCTTCTTCGATGATTGTTTGCCAGTAGAATCCTGAATCTAAGACCTTTTTAGCAGTTACGTTATGTCCATAATGTCCACCGGTTGGTCTGTGGTGACATTGATCTAAAATGGTTTGGGTTTCTGGTCCAGATATACAGCGTCTGATCATACCGTCAGAACATACTTCGAAAAGGTAAGGTTCTTCCCAAAAGTAGTGTTTGAGGTCAGAGAAGAATTTATTCTTTTGTTGATACATCATCCCTTTTGGTATAATATTACCGACCAAGTAGTTTGCAAAGTATACGAACCAAGGTTCATCTTTGGTATTAATTTCCATAAGAGTTTCTCCAGGAAAGTTATCATCCACTTCACTATCGTTGCTTGACTCGTCCTTTTCTATCCTTGATTTCTATGTCAAATTCTTGCAAGAGTAAGATCCATCGAATAAGACGTGGTTTAGCATCTTGTTTCTTGAATAAGTGCCTTAGAGCTGAATGATCGGTGTGACCAATAGTCTTTGAGAGAATAAGATAGGATCTGAATTTTTTGAATGCAAAAACTAAAGCCATAAGCTCTTTTTTGGTTATGGTATATTTTTGTTGAGCTGGATTAAGGTTTTGCTTGCGAAGTAGATCAGGTGAAAGTTTTTACCATCTTTTTGACCTAAGACGGCTCCAACTGCAAAATCACTTGCATCACACATAAGTTCAAATGGAAGATTCTAGTTTGGGCTTACGATCACAGGAGCACATGTGAGTTTCTCCTTCAATAATTCGAATGCTTTTTGACATTCATCATTGAATTCAAATGGAGTATCTTTTTCAAGTAGTTTAGTTATAGGTCGAGCTATTTTTGAGAAGTCTTTAATGAAACGTCGGTAAAAACCGGCATGTCCGAGAAAGCTTCTAACACCTTTGATGTTAGTAAGAGGCGGAAGTCCTGCGCTAGATACCTTGTGTCCAAGCACGATTTCTTCCTTGACCATGAAGTAACATTTTTCCTAATTAAGGACAAGATGAGCATCTTTACAACGTTGGAACATTTTATTGAGTTTGTTTAGGCATGCGTCAAAAGAATTTCCGAAGACAAAAAAATCATCCATGAATACTTCGACTGATTCTTCGATCATATTGTGAAAGATTGCTAACATGCACCTTTGGAATGTGGCATGAGCATTATGTAGACCGAAAGGAATTCGCCTATAAGCGTATGTTCCAAAAGGACATGTGAATGTTGTTTTCTCTTGATCATTAAGATCGATAGGAATTTGAAAATATCCAAAAAACCATCGAGGAAACATAAATATTTATTTCTTGCGAGTCTTTCTAACATTTGATCTATAAACGACAAAGAGAAATGATCTTTTGCGGTTGTTTCATTGAGTTTACGATAATCGATGCGTACTCGCCAACCCGTAATAGTTCTTGTTGGGACAAGTTCATCATTTTCGTTTGTGACAACTATAATACCGCCTTTCTTTGGCACATAGTGAATCGGACTAACCAAAGGACTATCGGAAATTGGATAAATAATACCGGTATCCAAGAGTTTTACGATTTCTTTCTTAACAACTTCCTGTATGTTTGGATTCAACCTTCTTTGTTTTTGAAGAATGGGTTTCTTGTCATCCAGAAGTTGTATTTTGTGTTTGCAGAATGATGGGAAAATACCAAGAATGTTAGTTATTTTCCAAGCAAAAGCTTCCTTGTGTTTCTTAAGAACGGATACAAGTTTGTTTTTCTTTTCTATGGAAAGCTGAGATGATATGATAATAGAAATAAAAGAGGGTTCTTCCAGGAATACACATTCTAGATTATCAGGAAGAGGTTTATGTTCAAGATCTTTAGGAGGTTCTTCCAGGGATGTATTGATTTTATAATCTGTGTTGATGGTGATTTTTTGAATGGTGGTTCTTCGGTATCGGATTCAGAGTCAGAATTTTCATCGGCAGTCATTGCTACGAATTCATCAAATTCAGCAAAGATTTCTTCTTCGAGAAGGGTTCCTTCGATGGAATGAAGAATTTTACTACCTTCGTCTAAAAGAGCATCGAAATCTTCTTCTAATATTTCATCAATCACATCGATAATGAAACAGGTATCATCGTTCGAATAAGAGTGTTTCATCGCGGAATCAATATTGAAGATCATTCGTTCAGTTCCAACTCTAAGATTGAGTTTTTTCTGTTTAACTCGAATAACTGCATCAGCAGTGTGAAGAAACGGTCGTCCTAAGATGAGGGAAACTTTACTCTCTTCTTCCATTTCGAGAATAACGAAATCGGCAGGAAAGGTGAATTTACCAACTTCAACGAGCATATTTTCAGCTATTCCAACAGGGTATTGGAATGATCTGTCGGCTAATCACTCGCTCATTTTTGTAGGTTTAAGAGTTTCAAGAGATAGTTTCGCATATAAGGAATATGGCATAAGGTTAATGCTAGCACCAAGATCGGCCAAAGCATTACAGCAGAAGGTTTTGTTGAAATTACATGGAATAAGGAAACTTCCGGGATCTCCGAGTTTGGGTGGAACTTTATTTTGGATCATTGCTGAGCTTTCATCGCTTAAGAAAGCAACATAAATTTTCTCGATTTTGTGCTTGTTGCTGATTAGTTCCTTGAGAAATTTTCCATAGTTAGGCATTCCGACTAAGACGTCGATAAGAGGTACATTGATTCAGACGGCATGGATCATGTCGAGAAATTTTCGGTATTGGGCTTCCATTTTCTCTTTCCTAAGACGTTGAGGATACGGGATTTTTGGTTTGTATGGTTTGGGTAACGGAGTTTCTTTGGCTGGTTTTGGATTTTAAGTTTTTGGTTGTGGTGTAGGTTCTTCATCTTCATCATTGCTATCGAAGTTGATAGGGGTTTCAGAATTGTTTCGTTGATCATTTGGGTTAACTGGTGGGTCATAGGATTTACCACTACTTGTGAATACGGCATTCACATGCTCATTACGAGATTGCGGTGGTTGATAGGCTTTGGAATTATGTCTTTTTGGGTTTGGTTGAGTGTTACTTAGAAGAGATCCAGAAGGTCGACCAGATTGCTTGTCAGCAAGTCTGTCGAACTTAGTTTCAAGATTCTGGATCGAAGCTTGATGATTTTTTGCTACGGTTTCGAGTTGAGTTTTGAGATTCAGGAATGTTTCTTTGACAAAAGCGTTGGTTGATTATTGAGATTTCATGAAAACGTTGAATTGTTTCTGAAGATCATACGGTTTATCATTGGTATTAGATCGGTAGTTGTCTCGGTTATAATCATTTCGTCCGCTTGAACGCTAATTATCGCGATTCAAGTCTTGGTCGCGGTAATCATTATAAAAACGAGTCTTACGGAATGTTTGCATGAATTTGGCTTTTTCTTCTTGGGACATAGGTATGTCATCTACATCAAGATCGGGTTTTGTTTTTTTAGCATTTGATTGGAGTTCTTTGTACTGAGCATCCATTTTCAGGGTCATGGCATCCATTCGGGTCATAATTTTGTTAGTATCAGAATTACTGCTACTTTCATCGGCGAAAGCAACAGTTTTCTTAAGAGATGATTTGGTTTTTTGATTTGTAGCCCAATCGAGCTTGAGTAAGACTTTATCTTTGAGAAGCTGATAAGCTTGATTTGGTGTTTTATAGAGGAAAATACCACCGGCTGCGGCATTTAGAACTTCTTGGGTTATTTCGCTGAGACTATGATAGAAGATTTTTATAATGTTGCCTTTGGAAAGATTATGACCATGGCAGTTTTGGAGCATTTCCTTCATACGAAGCCAAGCATCAGTTAGAGATTCGTTGTCATGTTGAGAGAAAGCTCGGATTTCTCCGAGGAGTCAGTCGAAAAGAGCTGGGGGAAAAAATCGGCTAATGAAAATGGTTCGGAGTTCATCCCATGTTTCGATAGTTCCTTCGTTGAGTTTGTCCAACCATGTTTTTGCTTCTCTAGTTAGTGATAGGGGAAACATCATCAGGCGGACAGCTTCATTTTCAGTATCTCTGTATTTAAATATATCGCAGATTTTGAGGAATTCATGAATGTGTTTATGAGGATTGGTTTTGGTTCTACCATCAAATTGGTTTCCTTTGACAAGAGTCAAGTGGTTACCTTTAATAGCAAATTCATTTGCGGTTTTAGGAATAGTGATTGCGGAACCAGGAGTCGAAGCGACAACATGGTCGGCAGCCCACATGGGTTCATCATCCATTGGATTGTAATTTTGAAGAATATTAATAAAGTGACGGAAGTAATTGATGTTAAGAATTGGCGAGTAGACAATTCTTGGGTTTTGTGGTGGATTATTTCTTTGATCGTACGGAACTCTTCTGTTTCGTCGACGAAGTCTTTGATTCAGAGTACGTTCAGGTTCGGGTAATGGTTCAACAAGTTCAGAATTGGAAGCACGTATATGCATCCAAGAGAGAAATTGTTTGGGGTCAGTTTTTCAGAAAACTATACGACGTTTTTTGGAAAAGAGGGTGAGTTAAAGTAATTTTCCAGGGTTGACTACATAACAACTTAAAAAATCCCCGGCAGCGACGCTAAAAACTTTGATATGTTTCATAAGCTTTAAATTTATAATTACTGAAAATACCGATTTTATTATAGGGAAACACACGGGTAAAAGTATAACCCACGTATGTAGTATAATATTTTTAAGGTAAGACCAGGTCGTCCACATGGATTTGAGTAGTGTTTATATAATCAGAAAGAAAATAAACTTTAACTTGAAAATAACTTTTTGTTTTACCAATGATGATAAAGATGACTACTCGGATAGTTGAAAATAATTTATAAGTATTGGAAATGATTAGACCTCGGAGGTGGAAACTTAATTTATAAAAAGGATTTCTCGTCAGAAAATGTTTTCACAAATTAATTTAATTAACTCAAGACTTATATTTAGTTAACTTGACCAGATGTGTCACTCAAATAATCCAGTTACTAGTATATTAAAGCTTATTTGTTTATTAATTTATGAAAGTGGCTTTCTTGACACAAACGATAAAGATCATAGACAAATCTTTAAAACCACATAAATCATAACGGGTCTTTCGACCTATACCGATATGATTATATAATTTAAGTTGATAAGTAAAGATGGACAAGATAAGATATAATAGGATTTCAACATAAGATTGAGATTAAAGGGATCATGATCATACCAAGTGCTTATTCATTATCATAACATCACCGAGTAGTCATGAGAGATTTAGCCTCTTATGGCTAAGGTGTTCATAACAAAAGTAGAGTTAACATAGACTTCCATTACTTCAATAACTAGTTGATAACCATCTTCGTTCTTGATCGTTAGATCTTTATTCTTCAAAGGCAGTAGTGTTTTTGGTGTTTATATGGATGATGGAAAAGAGGATTGGAGTATGTGTGTGTGGGATATGATTTTTTTAGGATGAGAGGAATGATTTGAGAGTGAAAATTTGTCCTCTATTTATAGGCTGATTTTTGGTGAAAAGTGTGGTGCACACAAAAGTTTGTGCGGCGCACATGGTGATTAAATGCATGAGTATTAAATGTTAATTGAGAAAGTGTGGCGCACAAGAGGATATGTGCGGCGTACTTAGGGTGTAAAAGCAATAGCATTAAATTCTTCATAAATGCTTCATATCAGATGGGAAGTGCGGCGCACATGAAAGATTGTGCGGCGTATTTGTTGAGTTAATGCAATGTTGACTGACTTTGACTAGAAGGTAAGTGCGGCGTACAAATGGCAAGTGCGGCGCACATTTGGCACATAGAGCTTGATTCTTGATCTTTTCTTGAATGATGCGTTCTTTAACGTGTAAGTATTTGGCTTTGATGTATCTAACCTCGTGATGTCTTCTAGTGAACCTACAAGCAATTTTAGGCTATTAAGTATCGAAAGTTCACGAGAAATGATAAAATATATACAAATAACGCCATAGAAAACATGTATAATTTGGGCGTTATCAAGCTTTGTTGTTTCTGCTGAGCTTGCTTGAGATAAAAAGGATTTTGATAGCCCAAAGCCATTTTTTGTTCGTTGTGGTAAAACAAGTCTGGCTTAGGTGAAAGCATGTGCATCGTTTGAATTGATTGACCCGTTTTTACCAAAATGTTATCTAATTCCTTTATTTTATTATCAAGTTGACTTTGTTTATCAAGAAGCTCGTCTTCGCGTGTTTTGAAATCAGACTTTAACTTTTTCTTCTCTAGTTGAAAATAGGAAACAGTTGATTTTTCTTTTGAAAGCTGCTTATTTAAATTTGTAATTTCCTCATTCAAAGTCGTTATCGTTTTAGTAGAACTTAAGTGAAGTGCATTTATCTTTTTAGTAAGTCATTTCTCTTAATAAATAGACTTTTGGTAACATCTTTCAAGCTTATCATATTTTTCGTGATTAATTTCAAAACATTTTTTTATTTTTATATCTAGCAAGCTCAGTGGTCAAATCAGCGTTTGTTTCTTTTATTTTGTGATAGACCGTGTTGACTTTCTCAACCTCTATAGCTAAATTATTATAAATAATTTAAAATAAGCACGTGTTTCCTCAATAGTTGTAGGATGTTGTTCTACTGTTCCCCCACTTTGATCTACACTAGAAACTGCAGAGATAACATTACCATCATTCTGTTAAACTTAATGTGGTTCAGAAATGGGTTTGAGTAACTCAGTATACTGCTCCTCTTGAGTAAACATATTGAATATATCATTATCATAACATTTTTTAGAGTGGTGTACCTCAGCTGATTCATCTGAGTCATAGACGGGAGCTTTGTTAGTCTGTGTACCCGATGTCGATGCTTGTTGCAAATTAGCCATCAAAATGCAGCTCAATCTCTTCAAGATCACCTGCAGCAGCCATGAAATCAAATTTCTCAGCTTGGCGTTGAGTTCCTGCCTCTTCCTTTACAATGATCAACAATTGAGTCTGAAGAATAGCAGCATCCCTTTTTCTTGGCTTTGTAGTGCAATTCCTAGCATAATGACCCAATCCTCTGTAGTTGTAACACTGTATCTGGTTTTTGTTGTTCCCATTAGCATTACCTTTAGCCCGTGCTGCGACAATATTGCCATTCCCATTCTAATTCACATTCGGATTAGCAATTCCTGGAACAACAATAAGCCCATTCCGATTTCCAACATTCTAAATACCCGAATTCTGAACTGCATTCTGAACAACCTGATTCTCGACATTTTGTATTGTATTATACCCATTCTGATTCCTAACATTTTGCCTAGCACACTGTCTAAACTGATTCCCATCATTACCTCTAACCATCTACATCTGTCTGTCTTGACCCAAATTCATACCCGGTTGTGCAATCTGCCTGTTGCGTGAGTTGGATGAAATTCTTTTGTTGTTGTTGGTTGGTGTAGAATAGTTAAGTTTGAATGCTTTTGTTATTAGAACAAGTGCCATGTTCATTGCTGTTATGGGATCGGAAATGTCTTCGGGATTAATAATTGGTTGTTGCATGTAGTTATGGTTGAATGATGGTTGTAGGTTATAGTTGTTATTGGGTGGTGATTGTTGCATGTAGGTAATATGTGATGGTTGATCTTGGTGAAACACTAGGTAATTATAAGGATTATTGGAATTTGCCATAAGGGCCAAAGGATCATGTGCTCTTGCAAGTCATTCTGCCCTCAGTTCATTTGCCTCCTTTTGATTGTATTTCAAGTAATCATACAACTGAGTGTAATCTACTGTATGCAAGTCCTTTGTTTGGTGAACAATGATAACATGTCGACTCCATTCTGGTTGTAGCTTGTTTAGGAACTTAAGATTGCTGGCAATCGTTTCTAGAAAATGTTTATTTCTTTTGAAGTCATTCATTAACTTGGAGAAGCGATGATAGTAAGACTCAAGCGATTCCTAATCAGTAGAAGTAAACCTTTCCCATTCGTTAAACAACTTAGCCTTTTTCTCTTGAATTCCAATATCAGAACCTTTCATCATTTGTTGAACACGTAACCAGATTTCCTGAGCAGTTTCACAACTATCAACAACAGCATAGATGTCTTTAGGAAGACCCATAAGAATAGTCTGAATGGCTTGATCATATGCTTCCATTTTCTTTACTTATTTTTTAATAAGTTCCTCATCATTATGCTCATGAAAAGTTTCAGCAACAGGAACTTCACGGTCTGGATCACCTGGTTCAGGAATCATTCGTCTAACATATGGACCATTTATAATGGAGTTGTAGATTATCTTTCCATTTGGTTTACTCTTTGCATAACGAAGAAGACGAGAAGACCATGGAACATAGTTGTGTTTGTTAAGCATAGATGGACGGTTTTCGGAACCAGCAACATAAACATCTTGTTGAGTCGACATTACAAAATTGATTTGAAATGATATCCAAGGATCATTTTAGTGATTAGTGATTAAGAGAACGAAATTCAAGTACACGGGATTTTACAGTTCTATGATTAAACCGAGAAAAGAAATGAGACTTTTTCGGGATTTTACTAAATCAAGAATAAACCATGAAACAAGAATTGTTCTGACTGAAGTTCAATTTATGTTTATTAAAATTGGCTTGAACCGAATTTGATTTGCTTATATTAACCTAAAATGAATTTCGATGCTCAAGTGAAAATGAATTTCAGCTGACACAAACCGCAGACAACTAGCTTACACAAACCGTGGTGGATAAGGTTACATAAACCACGGTGGTTTAGGGTTACAAAAACCGCGGTGGTCTAGGGTTACACATACCGCGACCAATCTTTTTGTCACAAACCGTGGTTATAAACAATTACACACACCGCGGTGGAAACTTACACAAATCGCGGTGTTAACTAATGTTTGGCATAGTTTCTTTTCCTCGAAATGTAATAAACCGTTGTCAAAGTTATCCCTGTAATTACACAAATCGTGGTGGCTTGTTAAACACAAACCGTTGTGTCAATATTTGCACAAACCGCTAAACAGCAAACACATTCTGTTGTCCTTCAAAATACACATTTCGCTAAAACTCAAAAATAATCCCAGATTGTTCGACCCCAAAAAGCTTTTTTGATGCCCAACTAAGTTTCTAATAAGCACAACACTAACAAAAGTACAACTTGATGATCAAAGCAACACGTTTTGAGGTCAAAATGAGACGAAAAGAGAGAAAATAATAATAGCGCACGGTTTGAAAGAAAACAAGAAAAAACAAATCCAAAGAAGCTCAAAGTAAGCAATTTGAGTAGGCTACACAACCACTAAACACTCCTTGGCTCTTGATACCACATTTTAGGCTATCATTTCATCACCAAAACACACAAAAATAAGAAAATCCTAGAGAGAGAAAGAGCTAGAGAGAGAAAGAGTAAAAAGAAAAATGGAAGGCTTTCATACACTTAGAAAAATGAGAACCAACATCGTCCTAACATGCTAGGAGGGTTGTATTTATATTACAAAGATTGTGACTCCTTATTGGGTTGGTTTGGACTTTCTTTGGGCCGAACCTAATACCAATGGGCTTAAAGCCCGACACTTAGGTCCAGTTAGCTTAAATGAATTCCCGTAAACTACATTTTCATATACAAGGCTCGAGAATATATAATGACCATCACTTTACATAAAAACACGGCTAACAATGCCACAAATGACAAAAATTTATACATTAAAGTGATGACCGCCCTATTTAGGTCCCGCCAACTACCATAAAGCAAATATGTGTTGGAAATTTAGTTCAATTGTGTGTTCAGTTCATACTGGGTTATGGGACTGGAGGTACGGAGTGTACTCCTATAGTTCACTGAACACCCTAACTGTGATAGTGGTAAAAGGAAATTCAGGTCGCTGATAAAGGTCAGTGAGTACACTCATTGAATGGTATTCATTCGTCTGATAGCTTCAGCTTTGTAATCCATTAATAGTAAGTTGAAGGATACCATTAGGGAGTAATCCATTAGAGGATGTATCCTCAGTGGGTTAACTCATCGGAGGGGGGGGGTCTCTTAAGCTTGAATCTTCAGCGGGTATACTCCTCAGTGAGTTAGCTGATAGTTTAGTACGCTGAAGGAATAACACGCTAGAATGAATTCAACTAACGTGTAAAGGTTTTGACCGATTCAAGTGGTAGGTTTGACTGCATTTAATAACCACGATTAATATGGTCATGTAACCACTAATTCTTAAAATCAAGGAGTCTAATTATGGAAGAAAATATATCTCCTATAATCTCTCATAATTACTTTGACTAGGCTTTTGAGTTTATCCCCTATATATATAGTGGATCACAAACTACATGGATAGATAACACAAAAAAACATAAACACTTAGAAGCGAAAGGTTCTTGATTTGTACCTAAAACAAGAACAAACACTTGGTTTTATCCCTAGGAGTTATTCGTGTAACCCAGGCATAAGGTCGAATAATCTTCTTTGGAAAGTGATTACACGACTTCAAGTGATATTTGGTAACCATCTTTGGTAATTAGCTAGGCTATTGATTATCTTCACCTTGTTCTGGGAACCATACAACCAAAAATAAAAGAAGATTATTTTCTGATAATCAATGGTTGCTGCTGCTATGAAACACATGGCTTCAAACTTTGCCAAGCTTGATAAGTTTGAACGGGTGGACTTTAGAAGATGGCAGAAGAAGATGCACTTCTTGCTTTACAGCATGAGTGTGGTGTATGTGCTCACTACTCCTATTCCTGAAGATGGTGAGAATGCTACCGTGGAACAACTCAGGAAGAGGGCCAAGTAGGACAATGATGACTATGTTTGTAGAGGTTTAATCCTCAATGGTATGTCTGATTCCTTGTTTGATATTTACCAAAATGTTGAATCTTCCAAAGAACTATGGGATTCATTGGAGGCTAAATATATTGTGGAGGATGCATCAAGTAAAAAGTTCCTTGTAAGTAATTTCACAAATTACAAAATAACCGATTCAAGACCAGTTATGGAACAATACAATGAACTTCTTGGTATACTTAGAAGATTTATACAATACAAAATGAACATAGATGAGGCCATTTAGGTCTCTTTTATCATTGATAAACTCCCTCCTTCTTGGAAAGATTTCAAGCACACCTTGAAACATCTGAAGAAGGAGTTAACTCTTGTTGAGTTGGGCAGTCAACAGCGCATTAAGGAGTCTCTCAGGGTGCAGGATAATGACAATCCAAGAGCAACAATGCTGCTAGTCCTTCAGTTGTCAATATGGTGGAGCATAGCAACTTCACCAGGTACAATGGCAACAAAGGTAAACGTAAACATCATGATAACACAAGGGCTAATCCTAATAAGAAGGCTAAACCTATAATTGGAAATGTGGCAAAACCAGTCACATTAAAAGGGATTACAAAGGTGTTAATGTTGGCAACAAAACCAATGGTTCAGGCACAAAAGGTTTAGTGGATGGTTCTACTAGCTTACTAAAAGTGTTGGGATTAAAAGCTTCATAAGGCTGTTTGGAATTACTGCTACTCTTATTAAAGTTAGTGCTGCTCAAGAAGAAAGTTAATACTGTTGGTGTATAAATTACTGCTGCTAGTGTTTAGAGTTAATGCTGCTGGTATAAAGTAACAACTGCTGACAGAGTTACAACTACTAATGGATAAAGATTGATTGAAGATAAAGATTGTTTATGTGATATGTATGAGATATTTTTGTAAAAGATACGTATAAGTTATTTGTTTAGAAGATCATGATAACTTAGGAAAATATTATAAGCCGGTTAGGACTCCTTGGTGTATAAAAGGAGGTCCTAGGGCATAGAGATTGAGATCATTTTTTCATTGTTCTGTTAACCTATTCATAGCTTCAAGGTTTTGTTACCCTAACACTATTAAGAGTGTTCGTATTATATTGAGGCTAAAAGTTTGGTAAACTTTTTGTTATTAATCTTACTCATTACTGTTTCATTGAAATTCTTCTTAGTATCATTGACTAGATTCCGCATAGTCTTTGATATTCACAATCAAAGTTTCTATCATTGTTGTTTTGAATTTATTCAATACAACTAGGACTTATATAAGTTAAGAAAGATCTATTTTATTGGGATCAACAAGTGGTATCAGAGCTTGTGAGAAGCTTTGAATAAGAAGAAACTTTACTACACATAAGATCTACTTTTTTAAGAAGCAATGGACTCTCAATCTACTCAAACCATCAAACTACCCATACTCCAACCTAGTGAGTATGATCTCTAGAAGATAAGGATGGAGCAGTACCTACAGTGCATTGATTACACTCTATGGGAGATCGTAGAAAATGATAATGCACCCATAGTAACAAAAACTATTGATGATAAGGAGACTGCTATCCCCTCCTACAAGTGTTGAAGAGAAGGCACAAAGAAGGGCAGATTTGAAGGCAAGAAGCACTCTGTTGATGGCCTTACCTAATGAGCATCAATTAAAATTCAACTCATACAAGGATGCCAAGACACCGATGCAGGCTATTAAAAACAGATTTGGAGGTAATACTGTTATAAAGAAAACTTAGAAAAATCTTCTGAAACAACAGTATGAAAACTTTGTTGCATCCAGCATAAAAGTGATTGAGCAAACCTATGAAAGGCTTCAAAAGCTAATTAGTAAACTGGAGATGCATGGTGAAGTCATCCCTCAAGAAGACATCAATCAGAAGTTCTTGAGAAATCTGTCACAAGAATGGACTATGCATACTGAAAGTTTTGTGGTTGAGCTAGATGTCCCCTTGATCTCTGATTCATAAGGTTTTAGGTTGTTGAAGAGACATGAATCCAAGATAGAAAAGTTATAGTTAGTAGGCAAAACATATAGTTGTTTTGTGAATCATTCAATATATTGAAAGTTTTGTGAAAGTTCTTATGTTAACTGTTACATTGTTTCTTCTGGTGTATAAAGATTAGTTTCCGCACAATCTTTATATATTACTCAGGGTTTCTATCATAGTTATTTCAGATTTATCTAAGACAACTTAAGCTTCAACAAGCTATTCTAAGATCTGTAAAAAGGGGATCAACAAGTGGTATCAGAGCTTGTGTTCTGAAACCTTGATCAAGAAGTTACAAACTAGAAGAACTCTTTATTCAATCAAAGAAATGGATCTTGAAACTACCCAATACAATTCTGTTGCAAAGTTGCCCATTCTGAAATAGGGTGACTATGAGATGTGGAAGCTAAGGGTCGAACAGTACTTTCAGGTGCAGGATTATGCTCTATGGGAAGTCATATAGTATGGAAATTCTTTCAAGCCAGTAGCTAGAACTACAATAAACGCAGATGGTTCCTCTACTTCAACTATACCAAGACCAGTTACCACTAAAGAGAAGGCACATAAGAAAAATGATGTTAAAGCAAGGAGCATGTTGCTGATGGCACTCCTCAATGAACATTAATTAACATTCAGTCAATACAAGGATGCCAAAAACTTTGTTTGAAGCCATACAAGCGAGATTTGGTGGAAATGAAGCTACTAAGAAGACTCAAAGGACACTTTTGAAGCAAATGTATGAGAACTTTAGTCCTTCAAGCCAAGAGTCACTTGACTCCATTTCAAATAGGCTTTAGAAAATTGTTAGTCAGTTGACCATCTTAGGTGAAAACATCTCTCAAGAAGATCCAAACTTTAAATTCTTGAGAAGCCTTCCTTCAGAATGGAGCATGCATGTTGTGGTATGGAGAAATAAACCAGATCTGGGCACAATAAACTTTGATGATCTCTACAACAATTTTAAGATTGTTGAACAAGAGGTCAAAGAAGTGTAACCTCAAGCTCAAATTTAAGTTCATAAAATGTGGCCTTTGTATCAACTCCTGGCAGTTCCAATGAAGATAATACTGTTAATGTTCATGTTAATACTGCTAGTACTAATGTTAGTACTGCTAGTACTAATGATAGTACTGCTAGTCTTAGTGATGCCACAATATATATTTTTCTGGCCAATCAATCAAATGTGTCTCAGGTTGTTCATGATGACCTAGAGCAAATCCATGAAGATGATCTTAAAGAAATGGATTTGAAGTGGCAATTGGCATTACTAAGTTTGAAAGCAAGAAAGTTTTATCAGAGAACTGGTAAGAAGATTATCATCAATGGAAGTGATACTACTGGTTATGACAAGTCAAAGGTTGAATTCTTCAATTGTCATAAGATGGGACATTTTGCAAGAGAATGCAGAGGTCTGCTCATACCATTCTTAATTTGATGACTTGGAAAGCTTTAATGTTACATCTTTCTTGAAATTCTTTAACTTTAACACTTCGTCACTTCGAGAAAGATGTGCGGTATCAGAGTAGCGGAAGTCTTGAGACATGTACTTGAGCTTTCATGATGTCTTAATGTTTGTCGGTAAGGTATGAGCATGTGGCTATGGATCTTTGTGAGACAGCTGGAGACAGGTACCTTCACCACCTTCTTTAAGTTTCCTGCAATAAAACAGTTAGCAATAAAGCGGGGGGACGAATATGGCTTTGTCATTCGCCCAGGTTTGGTTCGAGTAACCTTCAAATCCGTGAGGATCGACCTGTGATCAGATAGATTCAATTTAAGAAGAATCTTCTTGACAGGATTTCCAGCTGTAGTAATGAATCTTTCTAACACATAAGTATTAGATTCATCGTACTCAGCATGTTCTCATTATCGGAACGTCTCAAAGCAGACAGCACGATAAGAGTAAACCAGTGAGTTACTATCTCACCGATTGATATAGAAAATTGATTTGAAAATCAATCGGTGTATCACTTGCAAAATTGTTTTTGTGACATACCGAGAGTGTTCATCATTTCAAAAATTCATTAACAACCGTTGATCCATTTCCTGGAACAAGTTTGATTCTTATAGAATCGCACCATCGTTTCTTTCCAGTTGTCACAAGTTTGATTCATAAAGAATCTCACAAGTTACTACCAGAGGCTTGTTTGATGTGGCTCAAGCACATATTTCCATCTTCATGTGAATACCTAAGTATCACTGCGAATGTTCTGGCAAAATCACAAGGATCTATGCGTAGGACTCTAATGAAAATACTTGATATTCACATTGTGTGAAGAACAAGATAAATTATACAAGTGCCTAATGAGATTATGGATGATATTTTTTTTGTCTCTAGACTCAATTGTGCACTTTAATTTAGTGATCGGAGGCTGGAGCACTGAGTGCCACCTTTTCAATATCAACTAACTCGGAGTGAGAAAGTCAATAGAAATGAGTGTATCTCCGTGAGTTTTTGCAATAAAGTCCTTTTCGACTTTGAGTGCGGGGAGGGTTCGTGCAAGCGTCACTGGTCCATGACTGGTCTTCAATGCAGGACAACATCTGAATGTTTCTGGCAGCTTAGTATTGACCCGGTTTCTGCCTAAGTGTATGGAGGGCTTCTTTCTTTTCACCCTTTATCCTTACATTTCTTTTTCATTCTTCAACCCCTTCAATGCTTACCGAGACTTCATAACTAACACCTTGTTGGGTTTGTTCTAGTGTTAGCTCCATCTCAGTCGGCATTATTCCCTATTCTTACTTTTTCTCCTTTTTAATCATACCTAAGGACTTCTACACTAACTAGTGGATATCCCTGGGTAGATCCCTCCGGTTCTGGCTGGATCATGGGATTTGAATACCTAAGCCTAACCGCCTTATAACTTCATAAATTTAAGAACATGGTCGGTCTTTTGGGTATTTCATCACAATCCTTCCAAAAACATTGAAAATTTCAATCAAAGTGTTTGATATAAATATCAAAAGATTTACACTTTGAGAGTTTTTCATCATCACTAAAAGCTCCCCCTTAACATGTGCATCGTAATCGTAGTACATGCTAGGTGTGGAGTGCATTGAGTCCATTTTATTTGATCACTTCTGTCAATATACATTAAGTCCAGGTTAATCACATTTTCTCCGGGGGGGATCCTTATCCAAAATGTTATCCCTGCTATTTTGGATATCAATTGATTTAACCCGTTCCGTGGACAAAATGATGTATTCTAGCAAATTGGAATATTATTGCTTCTCACCTTAACTTTTAGGTTTATAAGATGGTGATGAGTACAATTATTTGAAAGATTTTGAATTTACTAAGAAATTCTTGAAAACTTTGTACTCGAGCACATCTTATTTTTCACCAAAACATCTACACTAGTTATCAACATATTCACAAGATAAAATTATTTACGAGGATTGACCTTTTAAGATGAAGACAACATATGATAAATCATATGGTCCGTTGTAGTAGCCGTAAGTCATCCCCATATGGTCTTCCACCAACAAATCTCTCCAAACTCCGGAAGATCCTCCTTGTCTTTAATCTTTTGTCAATTGCCTGAATCATAGCTCTTGCATTCACTTTGTCCCGTTGGCTCCAAAAAGTCTGAGGCAGATACTCCATTCTGATTCCCTTGAGGCGATCATTCAGAGCAGTCCGAACATCATCGAGAGTACCATCGCTAAACTTGTGTAGTTCATCAATTTCGCGCATGCAATCTGTTTTCTTTCTTGTCTTTGTTCTCATAGATAAATCCTCTGGGATCGGAGTATGGTGTGTAAGCATCTTTTCTTCTTAAATTGGATCTGTACGTGTCTGGCTTTGTGAGGTTGAGTTTCTTTTGATAGCTTTCAACACCCAATTAAAGGTCTTCCACACGCCTTTGGATAACAACACTTCTTGTGAACATTCTTAAGGAGACATTAAATGCAATACGTTCTTCAACGTTGAGATTTGTCAACTTTCCTTGTACGAGAAGAAGTAACATATCTTCAATGTCTTGGATACGAAGTCTGTGAAAATCGCCTTCTTTGAACTTGTAAAGAATGTCGTCATCCCTACGTACAGTAATCCAGTCAAGATGCTTGTAGTTTTGCCATTCGACTATTTCTACCTTCGTGACAGCGATAATTCTTCTCTTTGAGTAGACGTCACGAGCTGATTCCCTTGTGATCGCAAATGCATAGAATTGTCTTCGCTTTTTGCCCCAATGTGAGATTCCCCAGAGTGCGAATTTGTCGTAGTTGACTATCACTTGACTCCACATTGAGTTGGGCACTAAGTCTTCTATCCATTTAATATGCCCGTAATCTGCAGCCTTGGTCTTCGTAACTGAAGTAGAGTACTTCCGGCTTGACTCACCACCACGTAGGTACTCAAGGTCGTTATTGATGAAGTGATGAAACGGTATGACATGACGACCTTGAGAATTTGGAACCAACGGTAGTGGCTTTCGCAGATCATGAGGATATTGGCGGCCTTCTGGGTTGATCCAGTCCAATTTTTCTGTTGTGGCTTTGTAGACTTCTTCACAAAAGTATTCAAGTTCAGTCAAGCTCTTGCATGTTCCTTTCATCAGCTCAAATGTTGGACCTGCTAGCAATTCAGGTGTTAGTTTTTTAACATTTAGCCGATTCATCACAAAAGCGGAGAAGTCAAATGTAGTGTCTGTTAGCTCATCGAATGACTCTCGAGGGTCTTGTCTTTTTGCCAGATTGCTTAGCCAAGGCTGGACGGATTCATTAACGGCAGGAACAGACTTGTTCCATGCATGATCAGGAGAAGGTAGTCGTTTAGGTTGTTGAAACCAGTCAGGAAGATGATGGACCTCTTCTGTCCTGCTTGTTTTCATGGACACCTGTTTCAAACTCCTGGTGTGCAGGTGCTTTAAAGACATCTGTAGATTGCATAGTTTCCTCTACCGGAGCAGATTGGCTAGCAGATTGCTTGTGAGTCTTAGAGCCTGTTGTAGTCTTTCCTGCTGTCATGGTTGTCGTTTCTCTTGGAGCACTGGTAGATTCAGGTTCTTTTCCTGACCTTCTTCTTTTGGACCCCCGGTCTGTTCCAGCGGAGGGTTCTTGATCATCATCTGCACCGTCTCGAGGTCTTTTTATTGTGACCGTATCGCCATAAGTATCTAGCAGAATTTTGTCGGCTTCATACGCATCAACTAATGCCTGGTAGAGCTGCTTTTGAATGTCTGACCTGTTGATAGAGTTGTTAGCTTCCATCTTGTCAATTAAGATCTTTTTCAGCTCTATTTCTGAAAGATTAGCAGCTACAGCATGAGACGTCTTGGCTTCCTTTGACGATCGTACCAGAACCTCAGACTCGAGTTGTTCGTTTACTAACTTCTCAATTTTTGGAGTGATCTTTGAGACTTCTTTCTTGACTTGTTCCTTGAGGGGGGGGGGGGGGGGGGGGGGGGGGGGGGGGGGGGGGGGGGGGGGGGGGATTACTTTCTTCATTCCTTCATCGATTGAATCCAGGAATTGTTGATTTTCAGTATGAGACTCTTCTCGAATTTTATCATACTTCAGTTGGACTGCAATATCTACTGCTTCCTGCATTTTGTTTGCCAGGTACTGATCAACGATGCCAGGAATGGAGGAGAGTGCTTCAGCATATTGATTTGTTTGTCTGAGTTCTGAGAAGTTGTCTTCTAACGCTTTTAGTCTATAATCAAAACCAAACAACGAACCAAAGTCAGGAAGATTTTGTAGTGAGGAACTTGGAGTTGTAGCCGGTGTCAGGATTGGTGGTTGTTGTAATCGAATGAAGAGAGGATTCGGTGTTGGAGGACGATTGGTTGGGACAAAGAAGGATGGCTCCGCAATGGTAGTGACAGGAATCTCTATTAGAGAGGTGGCTTCTGCTTGTTGTCCAAATATAGCATCAACACCGGTATCTTGATTTGGATTTAGCATGTTGGAGACGAAGCCAGATGATACAGAAGAGCTTTGTTGTTGACCATCAGGATTTACCAGAGTTAGGGGGGGGGGGGGGGGAGGGTCACATATGTCCTTCATTTCCTGGTTGCTTGAACCTGGGGACAATATAACACTGTCATTACATCATCCTCGTCTCATGATTGCATGGTATCTTTGTCCGCCTCATTTCCTTGGTCCTCTACATATGTAGCATCTTCATCCGACTTTTCTCCTTCAGCATCCACTCCTTCAACATCATTGTCACTTTCTTCATCATCTGAGGATGACACATGAGAGGGTGTATGAACTATAGGATCGAAGGTATCATCTTCATCAGTTTCCTCTTCATGTGTTGTTTCATCATCATGAGTTGTAAGCTTTGGATGAATGAAATCATCACCATCATCTTCTGATTCAGTCTGTGCTTCATCATCATCATCATCTTGAGCATTCTCATCATCAATATCTTTATCATCGTCTTCATCATCTTGAGCATTCTCATCATCGTCATTTTTATCATCAGCTTGATCATCTTCACTCGACTTCCAGGAGATAACATCATCTGAGTCATAATCAGGTGCATCGGGAACCCCTGGTGAAACACCAGTTCCTTCATCTGCACCGGACCCGCTGGCATGAGAGCTGTGAGTCTCTTTACGGCTTCTCTTGGTGATTATCTTGAATTGCTCAGCTTCTGTCATCATTATCTCAGAGATAGTCTCTAACTGTTTAGCCTTCTGCTTTCCTTTTCCCGACTTCTTTTCTTTCATTTCTTTGGGGACTGTAGGAGGCTTCTGCTTAGTGGTTGTATCTGTATCAGCTTTCTTCTTACTTCCTTTTGTCTTTGGAGGAATCATTCCTGAAGCAATAGCATAATACTCTTTGTATGATTCAGGAGTTACGGAAGTCCTCTTTGTTAATGCTACCCTGGCAAGATAGTTCTCCGTACAACTGAGTGTCTTCATTCCTTGAGATGACATTGATTGTTGTGAACATTGGGTCATCTCTGGCATAATGCCAATTAACCTTGTTTCTTCGAGGAATTGAAGGGTCTTTATGCATAACAAAGGTTACACTACTTGGTGACACAAGATAGTAACACCCTTCTTCGTATTTTTGTTCTCAATCTGGTAAATGAAGTCCTCCCACAGAAGATATGCATAATCAACATTCTTCTTATTGTACATACCCCACAAGATTTGAGCTTGAGAAAGACGAAGACTGTCATAGGATGGTTTACCACTGAGACATTTGTTGATGATAGCAGCAAATGATCTCCAGGGTTGATGCAGTTTATTGACATTAACGTCAGTGATCTTCCTTATTTCTCCAGAGTGACCAAGACTGGCTAGAAATGCGAGAATCTCCTTCTCAAGAGGTGGTTCTTCAAACTTCTTATTACCGACTTTAGGGCAAATTTGAAGAATGTCTCTGAATTGATCAAGACCGAGAATGTGCTTTTTGTTATTCATCTTGAATCTGACAGATCGGTTATGAACATATGCAGAGGCCCAGAATTCTTGCATATAGATCTCTGGAGCATCAGCAGTGACTTAGAATGCCTTGTGGAAAGGAGTGAGTTTTAATACATCGCAGACTACTTAAAGAGTTGCTTCCTTTGATGTGACATCCGAGCTTAAACGAAGATTACATTTACCAATCTTAAGTCGGTCGGCAGGAGCAACTAATGCATCATCCAAAGCTATCTGATCCGCTATTGAGATTTCCATGAGTCTGTTTAAGAAAGAGTGAGTGCAGTTTATAAGGAGACACAATCATTCATTCATGAGAACCTTTATGACTTTTAGCACTTTTGAAGATCGATCATCTTAGATAGACTAATAGCTTATGAGACAAAGGCACCTATCCTAACAACTAAGTTGAATGCAGTTAACATTGGTTTTGTCAAGCTTTTAATGTCTATTTTAAACTAAGAGATTTGATTAATTTAATCTTAGTTAGAAAAAAAATCTGATCTTAAGTGTGTTATGTCACAAAATTGGTTAAGTGTTGATAACATTTTCACTCGTTCGGTCCTCAAAGAAACACCTTGATCGGTTTCCACTAAATATCACTCGTTTGGTCCATATAATCAAACACTCGTTCGGTCCATATAATCATACACTCGTTCGGTCCTCACCAGCAGTCACTCGTTCGGTCCATGTTTGCAATCACTCGTTCGGTCCAAGAAAGCTATTTATCAAAGCAGATGGTAATTCTAAGATGTATTTAACTTTTAGAAAGATGCTTAAAAACTTTGACAAAGAAGATTTGGAAGTTCTTTGGAGTATAGTCAAAGCAAGATTTAAGAAGACAGAGCCAGTGAATTACATGGATATTTTCTTACATCCTAATTTGAAGACCATGTTTGAACATCATCTTGAACATAGTGTATGAAAGAATCAACAAGGGTTAGTTAAAGTGCTGAACTGGAAGCTTTATGATTCTTATAGAGTTCATTGTGTGACAATGCAAAACATAATTTATTATCTGTTAGTTGAGAAGACGTATCCACTTACAAAGCACATACTACATCAGATGTTATATGATGTGAAGCTCCAAGTTAATTATGAATGTGAAATGGCATTTAAGCTTCTTAGATTGGTCAAGAAATAGCTTAAGGAAGGCTATGTACCTCAATGAAGTGTTTGGAAGCATCCTCCTGGTGATTGATGAAGCTTTTAATGAAGAAACTTGATGATTTTGGAAGAAAAAATCACGTTTCAGGGGGAGGATTGTTTGGAGGATTAAAAGTCTCTTGAAGTACTGCTGTAGGTATTAAGTTACTGCTGCAAGTATAAATTATTTGTTGTATAATCTTAATGAATAAACTATGCTCAGTAGTTAGTACTGTAGCTAGTTACTACTGTTAGTGTACAGTTACTACTGCTAGTCTATAATTACTACTAGCTAGTTACTACTGGCTAGTAAGTGTTTAGTACTGCTAAGTGTAATGTTAGTACAGCTAGTGTATCTTAGTACTACTCTTGCTGGTAAAGATTTAAGAAAACTTTCTAATATTTAAAGTTGCCTTGTACAGTTAATGCTGTTGGTACAAAAGTTCCTACTGTTGGTAATGAAAGTTAATGTTGCTGTTATAAAAAGATTACAACTGCTAAAAGGGAAAAGACTGCTCATACTCAGAGAAATGATAAAGATTGCTTGTGGGATATGTATGAGATATTTTTGTAAAAGATACGTATAAGTTATTTGTTTAGAAGATCATGATAACTTAGGAAAATATTGTAATCCCATTAGGACTCCTTGGTGTATAAAAGGAGGTCCTAGGGTATAGAATTCAATATCTCAGTATTAGTATCAAAGTATCAAATCGAGTCATTCATAGAATTATTATAGCTTCAAGGTTTTGTAACCCTAACACTATTAAGAGTGTTCATATTATATTGAGGCTAAAAGTTGGTAAAATGTTTGTTATTGATCTTATTCATTACTGTTTCATTCAAATTCTTCTTAGTATCATTTACTATATTCCGCATAGTCTTTGATATTCACAATCAAAGTTTCTATCATAGTTGTTTTAAATTTATTCAATACAACTTAGCCTTATACAACCTAAGCAAGATCTATTCTATTGGGATCAACAAGTGGTATCAAAGCTTGTAAGAAGAAACTTTACTACATACAAGATCTACTTTTTCAAGAAGCAATGGATTCTCAATCTACTCAAACCATTAAGCTACCCATACTCCAACCTCGTGAGTATGATCTCTGGAAGATGAGGATGGAGCAGTACCTACAGTGCATTGATTGCACTCTATGGGAGATCATAGAAAATGGTAATGCACCCATAGTAACAAGAACTATTGATGGCAAGGAGACTGTTATCCATCCTACAAGTGTTGAAGAAAAGGCACAAAGAAAGGCCGAGTTGAAGGCAAGAAGCACTTTGTTGATAACCTTATCTAATGAGCATCAATTAAAGTTTAACTCATACAAGGATGCTAAGACACTGATGCAGGCTATTGAGAACAGATTTAGAGGTAATACTGCTACAAAGAAAACTCAGAAAAGTCTTTTGAAGCAGCAATATGAAAACTTTGATGCATCTAGCACAGAAGTGATTAAGCAAACTTATGAAAGGCTTCAAAAGCTAATTAGTCAACTGGAGATGCATGGTGAAGTTATCCCTCAAGAAGACATCAATCAGAAGTTCTTGAGAAGTTTGTCACAAGAATGGACTATGCATACTATTGTATGGAGGAACAAACCAGATATTGAGACATTAAGTTTAGATGACCTCTTCAACAACATAAAGGCTTAAGAATCAGAGGTCAAGGGGACATCTAGCTCAACTACAAACTCACATAATGTAGCCTTTCTATCCTCTAGCAGCATTAACAGTGCAACTAGAGGAGTTAATACTGCTCAGGGTGTTAATACTGCTAGCACTCAGGGTGCTGCTGATAGCTCAACAACTGTTGAAAATTTGAGTGATGTTGTGATTTATTCCTTCTTTGCTAGCCAACTAAGTATTCCACACCTAGATAATGAAGATTTATAACAAATCAATCCTGGTGATCTAGAAGAGATGGATTTGAGGTGGAACATTGCTATGCTGACTATGAGGGCAAGAAGATTCCTGAAGAATACTGGAAGGAAGTTGGACATGACTAACAAAGAAAGAATAGGGTTTGACAAGTCCAAGGTGGAGTATTTCAACTGCCATAAGAGAGGACACTTTGCAAGGGAGTGCAGGGCACCCAGGAATCAAGACAGCAGAAATAAGGAGCCTACCAGAAGGACTGTGCCAGTTGAAGAAACTACTTCAAATGCCTTAGTATCTCAGTGTGATGGCTTTGGCTATGATTGATGTGACTAAGCAGAAGAAGGTCCAACCAAATTTTCTCTCATGGCTTATTCTTTAACAAGTTCAACCTCTTCTACAAACTCTAAGGTATCTAATGACTCAAATTGTTGTTCATCTTGTTTAGAATGTGTAAAAGATCTAAAAGAACAAAATGAACAATTAGTTAAAGACTTAAGAATAGCTAGGATAAGTGTTGTCTCTTATAAAACTGGTTTAGAATCTATAAAAGCTAGACTGTTAGTCTTTAAGAAAAATGAGTCTGTGTATGAGGAAGATATAAAACTCTTAAAACATGAAATTTATTTAAGATATTTAGATATTACAGAGCTTAAAAGGAAGTTAGAGTTGGCTACAAAAGAAAAAGATAAGGTTCAACTTACAGTATAAAAATTTGAAAATTCATCAAAAAACTTAAGTAAACTTCTAGACAGATAGATAATGGATAAGTGTAAAATAGGATTAGGGTATAATGCTGTCCCACCTCCCTATACTGGGAATTTTATGCCACCAAAATCTGATTTAGTTTATCCTAGTCTAGATGATTTTGTTGATGTGAATGAATCTGTTAGTGAATCTGTAGTTGAAAAGCCAACTGTTGAGACTAATGAACCTAAGACTGCTAGGAAAGAAAATGAAGCCCCAATTATTGAGGATTGGGTATCTAATAGTGATAAAGAAAATGTGCCTAAGGTAAAAACAGTTGAGATGTTTAATAAACCTAGTTTTGCTAAGATAAACTTTATTAAGTCTACTAAGCAAGTAAAATCTCCTAGGAAAACATCAGTTGATAAAAATAGGCAAAACACACCTAGTCCTAGAGGAAACAAGATGAACTAGAACCAACAGATGTCTCAAAAATTAGGGAGTAATTTTGAGATGTTCAACAAAGCTTGTCATGTGTGTGGTAGTTTTGATCATTTGAAGAATGATTGCAATAACTGGTATAATAATAAAGATTTTCAAAACTAGTTTGGACTAATATTCAAAGGATGAACAAACAGAATTTCTCTAAATTAACTCACCCCAGTCCAAAAAGGAACATGGTTCTAAGAACAGTCTTAACTAGGTCTGGCCCAATTTCAATTAATGTTGTTAGACCAGTTAATACTGTTCAATCAAGAACAGCAGTGAATAATGCAGGACCTATAAAAAATGTTGTTAACAATGCATATTCAACTGCTAGAAGGCCTTTTAACAAAATAACAGCAGCTAATAACAGTAATTTCACTAAAAAGGTTAATGTTGTTAAGGGAATAAGGGTTAATACTGCTAGGCCAAAAGCGATTATTAGTGCTGTTAAGGGAAACAAGGGAAATGCTGTTAAGGCCTCAGCATGTTGGGTTTGGAGACCAAAGCAAAAAAATTTAGACCATGTCTCCGGAAACAATGGTGCATCAATGTCCTTTAAAAGATTTGACTATATTGATGCACAAGGCATATCCAAGTCAGTAATGGATTGGGTCCCCAAAAGAAACTAATTTTCCTACCATTATGTGCAGGGAAATTCACAGCAAGATTTAAAGGATAAAGGAGTGATTGATAGTGGATGCTCTAGGCACATGACAGGAAACAGATCCTATCTTACCGATTATAAAGAAAATGATGGAGGATTTGTTGCCTTTGGAGGTAATTCCAAAGGAGGAAAAATTACTAGGAAAGGTAAAATAAGAATTGGTAAATTAGATTTTAAAGATGTGTATTTTGTAAAGGAACTAAAGTTTAACCTCTTTAGTGTCTCACAAATGTGTGACAGGAAGAATAGTGTTCTTTTTACTAATACTAAATGTGTTGTTTTGTCTCCAGACTCTAAGTTAACTGATGAAAGTCATGTTTTACTTAAAGTTCCTAGAAAGGATAACATGTACAGTATTGACTTAAAGAACATTGTTCCTCAAGGAAGTCTGACTTGTCTCTTTGCAAAAGCCACACCAGATGAATCTAATCTTTGGCATAGGAGGCTTGGACATGTAAATTTCAAAACAATGAATAAACTGGTAAAGGGAAACCTTGTAAGAGGTTTACCATCAAAACTTTCTGAAATTAATCAAACCTGTGTTGCTTGTTAGAAGGGAAAGCAACACAGAGCTTCTTGTAAGACCAAAATAGTTAGTTTAATCAGCCAACCATTACAAATTTTGCACATGGATTTGTTTGGCCCAACATTTGTAAAGAGTTTAATGAAGAAGATGTACTGCCTAGTTGTCACAGATGATTTTAGTAGGTTTAGTTGGGTTTTCTTTTTAGCCACTAAGGATGAAACTAGTGAAATCCTTAAAACATTCATAACAGGCATAGAATATCTAATAGACCTTAGGGTGAAAGTGATTAGATGTGACAATGGGACTAAATTCAAGAATAGGGTCATGAATCAGTTCTGTGAAATAAAGGGTATTAAGAGGGAAATTAGTATTGCTAGGACTCCACAACAAAATGGAGTAGCAGAAAGGAAAAATAGGACACTAATAGAGGCTGCTAGAACTATGCTAGCTGATTTAAAATTGCCAACAACTTTTTGGGCTGAAGCAGTTAATACTGCTTGTTATGTCCAAAATAGGGTGTTAGTTATCAAGCCTCACAACAAGACCCTTTATGAACTTTTTCTAGGTAGAAAACCTGCCTTAAGCTTCATGAGACCATTTGGGTGTCCTGTTACAATCCTTAATACCATAGATCACCTAGGTAAATTTGATGGAAAGGCTGATGAAGGGTTCTTTGTAGGATACTCTACCAATAGCAAAGCATTCAGAGTATTCAACAGTAGAACTAGGATAGTAGAAGAGAACCTGCATGTTCAATTTAGTGAGAATACACCTAATATTGCAGGAAGTGGACCTAATTGGCTTTTTGATATAGATGCACTAACAAATTCTATGAACTATAAGCCAGTTGTTGCAGGGAATCAGTCTAATGGTAATGCAGGTACAAAAGCATGTGACAATGCAGGTAAAGTTAGAGTGGAGACAGTAACTGGAAAAGATTACATACTGTTATCATTATGGACTCAAGATCCACCATTTTATTCTAGTTTAAAGGATTCTACTGATGATGGATTCAAACCATCAGGGGAGGAGGAAAAGAAGGATGATGAAGATCTAGGGAATGCAAGTGGATATCCAATTGAAAGGAAAGATAGTGAGGTTCCAAGTACAGAGGAGCCAAGAATTAATCCAAAAAAGGATGCAAGTGTTAACAACACTAACAATATTAACATTGTTAGTCCAACTGTTAATGCTGCTAGCATAGAGGATAATGCTATTGATGAGAATATAGTCTATGGATTTGCTAATGATCTAAATATACCTGATTTGGAACAAATTGGCAGATTTTTTGATGCTGAAGATGATGGTGCAGAGGCTGACATGACTAATTTGGATACACATATCCCTGTCAGTCCTATTCCAACTACAAGAATACACAAAGATCATCCACATGAACAAATTATTGGAGATTTGAATTCAGCACCTCAAACAAGAAGAATGACAAAGAATTTTGAAGAACATGGTTTGTTTAGTTCAGTTCAGCAAAGAACAAACCATAAAGACCTCCAAAATTACTTGTTTGCATGCTTTTTATCATAAGAAGACCCCAAAAAGGTAGTTCAATCACTGAAGGATCCAAGCTGGATAGAGGCTATGCAAGAAGAGCTTCTACAATTCAAGCAACAAGAAGTAAGAGGTATTGTGATTAAGAACAAAGAAAGATTGGTTGCACAAGGGTACACACAATAAGAAGGAATTGATTATGATGAGTTTTTTGCTTCTGTTGCTAGAATTAAAGCAATAGGCTATTCTTAGCCTATGCCTCATTTAAAGACTTTGTGGTGTACCAGATGGATATCAAGAGTGCTTTTCTTTATGGAAAGATTGAAGAGGAAGTCTATGTTTGTCAACTACCAGGATTTGAAGATCCAGACTTCCCTGACAGAGTTTACAAAGTAGAAAAGGCTCTCTATGGTTTGCATCAAGCTCCTAGAGCTTGGTATGAGACCTTGTCCACTTATTTGTTGAAAAATAGGGTTTCAGAGAGGACACATAGACAAAAAAAATTTATCAAGAAGGACCAAGGTGATATTTTGATAGTACAGGTATATGTAGATGATATCATTTTTGGGTCCACAAAGAAGAAGTTATGCACAGAGTTTGAGAAGATGATGCATAAGAAGTTTCAAATGAGTTCTATGGGGAACTCTTATCTTCCTAGGACTGCAAGTGCAGCAGAAGGAAGATGGGATTTTATAAGCCAAACAATATGTGACTTGCGATTTAAAGAAATTTGGCGTTTATTGATGTCAAAACCAGCAAAACACACACCCATGAAACCCATAAGCCTCGCCAAAGATGTAGATGGTGAAGACATAGATGAACACATGTATAGATCAATGATTGGCTCATTAATGTATCTTACTTATTCAAGACCAGATATAATGTTTGTTGTATGTGTATGTGCCAGATTCCGAGTTAACCCTAAAGTGTCACATCTTTGTGCTGTGATAAGAATTTTTAGATATCTTAAAGGTCAACCTAAATTGGGCCCTTTGGATCCTTAAGAGAACTCACCTTTTTAGATTTGTGGCATATACTACTGCAGTGACTATGCAGGAGCAAGCTTAGATAGGAAGTCCACAATAGGAGGTTGTCAATTCCTAGGATGTTGATTGATTTCATGGCAGTGTAAGAAGTAGATTGTGGTTGCTAATTCCACAACAAAGGATGAATATGTAGCTGCTTCAAGTTGATGTGGCCAAGTGCTTTGGATTCAAAATCAACTGTTGGATTATGGGTATAACTTTATGCATACAAAGATCTATATTGATAATGAGAGTACTATATGCATAGTGAAGAACCCTTTTTTTCATTAAAAAACAAAGCACATTGAGATTAGACATCACTTTATCATAGATTCCAATGAAAAGAAGCTAATTCAAATGATCAAGATTCATACTGACAAGAATGTTGCAAATTTGCTTACAAAAGCATTTGATGTCAGTAGATTTCAATATCTGATTGCCAGTATTGGAATGCTAAATCTTTAAAGTCTTGATTATGAAAATGGTAAGGTAAAAGAATAGAGAGAATTAGTGAGATTAAAAACAGAAAGAGAGATGTGTGATAAAAACAGACAGAGTGATTTAGTGAGAAAAAGAATTGAGAGTTGTGAGTTAAAAATAGAAAGAGAGATGTGTGATAAAAACAGACAGAGTGATTTGGTGAGTAAAAGAATTGAAAGAATTTGTGAGCTGAAAAGCAAAAAGAGAGTTGAATATAGCAAAAACAGACAGAGAGAATTGTGAGCTAAAACAATCGAGAGAAATAAAAAATAGACAGAGAGAATTTGTAAGTTAAAATATTAATTTAGAGTTAATGCTGGTGATTCAAAGTTAATGCTGCTAGGCATAAACTGAATACTGCAGGTATAAGTTAATGCTGCTAGGCATAAACTTACTACAGTTGTTGAAAGTTAATGCTGCTAGGCTTAACTTACTGCTGAGTTACTACTGCTGGGTTACTTACTACTGCCAGTTGAAAGTTAATGCTGTTAGGCATAACTTACTACTGCTAGCGAACGTTAATGTTGTTGAGGGTATTTATATAAATACTTCGATTAAGGGTTTCATTCAATCTTTTACTCGATTTCAATCTTTGATATACTCTCTAATCATAAACCCTAACTCAATTTTATCGTTAATCATCAAAACCCATCACAATGTCTGCTCTAAAGTTTGCTGATTCACACAACATGGTCGCGTTCTTGGCTAAACCCACTGAAAGTGAAGGGTTTGAGCAAATTGTGGATTTCTTGAATGCGAATCCTATCAAATATGCGTTAACGGTTAATCCTACAATCTATACTTCATGTATTGAGCAGTTTTGGGCTACTGCAAAGGTGAAAACTGTTAATGGAGAAGTTCAGTTACAAGCCCTAGTGGATGGGAAGAAAGTGATCATCACTGAGACAAGTGTAAGAAGAGATCTTCAATTGGAAGATGCTGAAGGAATTGAATGTTTACCCAATGTTGATATTTTTGAGCAACTTACTTTAATGGGATATGAAAAACTTCTCAGAAACTTACATTCTATAAAGCTTTCTTTTCTCCTCAATGGAAGTTTTTTATTCATACTATTCTAGAATGCCTTAGTGCTAAGTCTACTGCATGGAACGAATTTAGTAGCACTATGGCCTCTGCAATAATCTGCCTAGCCACAAACCAGAAATTCAACTTTTCTAAGTATATCTTTGAAAGTATGGTGAAGAATGTGGATAGTAGTGTCAAATTTCTAATGTATCCAAGGTTTGTGCAAGTCTTTCTGGTTAAACAAGTTGGTGATATGTCTACTCATGATGAAATCTTTGTTACACCCTCTCACACAAAGAAGGTATTTGGTAATATGAAAAGGGTTGGGAAAGGATTCTCTAGAGCAGTTACACCCTTATTTCCAACCATGATGGTACAAGCTCAACAAGAACAGGGTGAAGGTTTAGCAAATCCTACTGATCCCCAACACACACCAACCATTGCTCAACCATCATCATCTCAACCCCAAAAGAAACATAAACTAAGGAAGCCCAAGAAGAAGGACACTCGGATACCTCAATCTAGTGTTCCTAGTGATAATATAGCAGAGGAGGCGATTAATGAGGAGAATGTACCTACACATTCCAATGATCCACTTCTCAGTGGTGAGGATAGACTGAAACTTAAAGAATTAATGACACTATGTACCAACTTACAAAACAGGGTTCTTGATTTGGAACACACAAAGACCACTCAGGCACTAGAGATTGACAGCTTAAAAAGGAGGGTCAAGAAGCTTGAGAAGAAACAAAGGTCAAGAACTCACGGGCTTAGAAGATTGTACAAGGTTGGTTTAAGTACTAGGGCTTTATCTTCTAAGGATAAAGGTTTGGGTGAGGAGGATTCATCCTAACAGGGGAGGAAAATTCATGATATTGATGCTGATGAAGACATCACCCTGGAGAATGTACATGATGAAGATATGTTTGGAGTAAATGATCTTGAAGGTGATGAGATAGTTTTTGAAAGTGAAGTTGCTGACAAAGATGTAAATTTAAGTGTTCATGAAGTTACATTAGCTCAAGCACTTACAGCTTTGAAAAGTACAAAAGTTTAGGAAAAAAGAGATGTTATTAAAGAGCCAAGTGTGCCAGTTAGTGCTACTTCAACAAAGGTTAGTACTGTTATACCAACAACTACTACTATAATAATTACAGCTGTTAGTCCAAGACTTATAGCAAAAGGGATTGCTTTTCATGAACAAGAGCAAGCTCCTACACCAATAGTTACTTCGCAACAACCAACACAGGTCAAGGACAAAGGTAAAGGCAAAATGGTTGAAAAAGAATCTATGAAGTAAATGTCTAAGAAAGAGCTACTCAAGCTTGATGAAGAACTTGCTTTGAAGCTACAAGCTGAAAAAGATGAAGAAGAAAGGCTTGCCAGGGAAAAAGATCAAAAAGTTGAAGAAGCTAACATTGTTTGGGATGATATTCAAGCTAAAGTGAAAGCTGATTATCAGTTGGCTCAAAGACTGCAAGCTCAAGAGCAAGAAGAGTTGTCTGATATAGATAAGGCTATATTATTTGTACAACTCTTAGAGAAAAGAAGAAAATTCTTTGCAGCTAAAAGAGCAAAGGAAAAGAGGAACAACCCACCTACCAAAGCTTAACAAAGGAGTATAATGTGTACCTATCTGAAAAACATGGCAGGATGGAAGCCCAAAGACTTGAAGACTAAGTCCTTTGCCAATGTTCAACGCTTATTTGACAAAGCTATGAAGATGGTAAACACCTTTGTAGACATGGATACATATTTGGTGAAAGAGAGTTCCAAGAAAGCTGAAGCAGAGACAGCACAAGAAAGCAGCTCAAAGAGAGCAGGAGAAGTCCTAGAACAAGAAAGCTCAAAGAAGCAAAAGGTGGATGATGATAAAGGACCTAAAGAGCTTAAGCAATGTATGGAAATCATTTCAGATGATGAAGATGATGTAACTATTGAAGCTACACCTTTATCTACTAAATCCCCAACCATTGTTGACTACAAGATCTATAAAAAAGGGAAGAAAAGCTATTTCCAAATTATCAGAGCAGATGGTAATTCTCAAATGTATTTAACTTTTGGAAAGATGCTTAAAAACTTTAAAGGATAAAGGCTGCTGGTACAAAAGTTTCTACTGTTGGTATAAAAGTTAATGCTGCTGAAAGATTACAACTGCTGAAAGGATAAAGGCTGCTTAGAGAAATGATAAAGATTGCTTGTGGGATATGTATGAGATATTTTTGTAAAACATACGTATAAGTTATTTGTTTAGAAGATCATGATAACTTAGGAAAATATTGTAATCCCATTAGGACTCCTTGGTGTATAAAAGGAAGTCCTAGGTATAGAATCCAATATATTAGTATTAGTATCAAAGTATCAAATCGAGTCATTCAAAGAATTGTCATAGCTTCAAGGTTTTGTTACCCTAACACTATTAAGAGTGTTCGTATTATATTGAGGCAGAAAGTTTGGTAAACTGTTTGTTATTGATCTTATTCATTACTGTTTCATTGAAATTCTTCTTAGTATCATTGATTAGATTCTGCATAGTCTTTGATATTTACAATCAAAGTTTCTATCATAGTTGTTTTGAATTTATTCAATAAAACTTAGCCTTATACAAGCTAAGCAAGATCTATTCTATTGGGATCAACAATACATGTTTTCTAGATAAATTTTGATATAAAGAACATCAAAAATGGACTTATAGCGAAAGAGATATGGTCATTTTAAGGTTGACGAAACTTAATGTTTTTCCCAGCTACATTTTACATTCTGATCCGATTTTAAAATGAGGTTTCGACCCCTTTCTGAGCCGAACTGGCTAAAGTGTATAAAACGAAAGTTGTCTGAAATGAAATTTTACTAAAAATAGCGAATTTTCGTTAAGCTTGAAAGTAAAAAAATGAGAGAGTTAGACCAAGATAAAGTTGAGTCATTTTTAAGACACTATAATTAAATAGTGAGTTGATTGGATAATTAAAAGGGCTTTTCAAGTGTTTTTGAGTCCGTTTGAGCTTTGAAAACCTTAGCGAATGCTATTGTACCACTTATATAATGTTAGAGCGCATTAAGAAACATTCTAAAAACTAGATCCCGAAAACGTTAATGGTTACTAAAAGTGATAACACATTACTGAGCGAAATATACTTTAGCGTGATAAAAAGTGGAAGTTAGACGTTTAAGTTTTATTGGTGTGTTTTAGATGTAAGATGGACTTATAAAATATTAAGACACGTCTTTAACGTTCGGGGTTTCCTAAACTTTCTGAAATAGAAACTTTCCAAAAGTGGTAACTTTTCGTATAAATGTCGTAACATAACTAAAAACCTTATATCTTTATTAAGACACATTTTTATTTGTAAAACGAAGACACAAACACATATGGATGATGTTAAATTATAAAAACCATTTATACGTCATTTCGTTTTCTATTTCCTCGCTCCTAAGACACGTCTTTTACATAGGTTGCGGTTAGAGTTGTTTGACTACTCCTTCCTTTCGTTGATTGCTTTAGTTGTTTCCCTTCACTCATCGACTGCATAAGGCGAGTCTCATAGCCCCTATTTTACTTGTTTTGCACCATTTTAGGGGAGAATACATGCTCGTTTACAAACTCGTTTACATTATTGATTCTAAACTCGTTTATATGCTCGTTTACAAACTCATTTACATGATTGATTTCACACTCGTTTTAATTATGAATACAAGTACGTTAAGCTTTTATGAATATGTTGATTGATTTTACTATGGATACAAGTACTTTAAACTTTTACATATTGCCTATGTTTCCCTATTGCCATGTAGTACACACTATCATGAACCGTTACTTACTTTGTATAATCATGAATGTTGTGAATAGATCAATTAGGGTTGACACCCCCACCCTAAGAATTCTGGATAAGTACATTTGCCAGTGGGTGCATTTCATTTGAGGTAGTACTTGGGTGTTTTGGCAAAACATCGGACTGAGACGAATCTAAAAGACTATGATTTACATAACTTGTTAAGGATTCGGTGTCATGAGCTTAGGGCAATATCGTAGACATCCTTGTGTGATATTGTATGTGTTATAATACTCACACACACTCGGAAATGTTGAGATTCACATTACTTTTATTGAACATCACTGATTACTAAATACTTTTCATGATATTGTGAATGAAGCAGTAGTCACTAAACTCTTTGGGTCATCGTAAATAATTTACTTAAACTTATAAACTCACCAACTTTATGTTGACATTTTAGCATGTTTTTCTCATGTGCTTAGCTATGAAACTTCTCTTAATGTGCTATATGGAGTCTACTTGCTATATGACTTAATTTTTTCAAGACTTATTTATCATACTTACTCGTTGTCTTTCAAAAACATGTTTATGCTTCCGCTACATTTCAAATTTCTTTTGGTCTACTATAAAGACTTAATTTATTTTGTCAATACAATGAGTTATCATTTTTAAAATGTTCATTAGTGGTCATTTCCTTTGCCTTGCGTTTGAGATATGTATGACCTTCACTCCCTCAGATACCTATTTTGACGAGACCCGATTTGGGGGTGTTACAATGTTGTCTCTTGAACACTTTGACGTCGTCACAAGGGATTGCGACGCCGTCTCCACGTACTGTATGCCATCTCATGATCATCTTCGTGTAAAGTTGCAATCTTGTCCTGTTTCTTCTCAAATTGAGTCTAAGTCACGTGTTTTTTCTCCAAATGCCTTCCAAATGCTAAAATAACAAAAATAAACGATTAAGCATGATAAATGGAGATATTTGCATGATTTTGGGGTTTAAATGACCCCCAAAAATATATAAAATGACACCTCATCAGGTGGTTAATGGAATGATGATTGGGGTTGATGGATGTCCGGTTGTGTTTAATGGTGATGTGTCAACTACTGATGATTCTAATTCTAATGAGGAAATGAGAGCAAATGGAGTGGACTGAAACCATGATATTCAGCCTTCTCCTCCTACTTTTTGCTAGCTTGCTTAATGAGATGTATAGGTTTGAAACAAACAAACTAATATGGCTAATTTTTTAATTCCCATGTAGTCAATTTTGGAAGTACATGCTAGGTTTAAAAATACTCTATATGGGTATTTTATTAGGAAGTAAGTGGTATTTTTGGTTTTGGAGAGTTATATATTGAATACATGGAATAAATATGGTGTCACAAGAATTGTGGGGGATAAAAAAGGTTTCTTGTTCATTAAATTAACCTATAATGTTGTGTTGGAAAATGTATTAGAGCATGGTCCTTGGCTAACTTATAATATTCCAATATCTGATTTTATTAAGGATCTAGACTTCAAATTTTAAGTTGTCAAAAGATGAGCTTACTTATGTTCATGTGTGGCTTAAATTCCATGGTTTTCCTGTTTCAATATAGCCACTTGTCTTGGCACCCCGATTATGTTAGAATTGTTTACTACCACAACGTGTATGCAATCATGGGGATGTATGGATTATGCACGAGATTTGGTTGATATTAGGGATAATCGAGTTCTTAAGGAGACAACGGTAATTTCAGTTCCTAACCTTGATGGAAATTGTGCTACTTTTCATACTTTTAAGGTGAAATGTGAATGGAAACCCCCAATGTGTGGAACTTGTTTGGTATTTAGTCATAATGATGAACAATGTCCTAAACGTGTTATTATTGATTTGAGGAAGCAAGTAGGACCGTCACATGATGGTTTCCAAACTGTTCCCATAAATACATTTCATGGTCCTGTGGAAAGTAAATAAGGGATGTGAGTTGATCATAATCTACATAAGAAGCAAGTTAAATCTGCGTTTGAGAAGAAATTAGTTGGTAATATTTCTTGAGTGACTAGTACACCGGTTTCTAATGCTTTTGATGCTCTTAGTAATATGGACGATAATGATCAAGCGACTGTTTCATGTGTTATTGAGGTCAAAACCAAGGAAGACAAAGGGAAGTATAAGGATTATTTGGTTGAGGATACAAGGAAGAATGCGAAACCTATTCAGAGGAAGAGTTTTCTTAGTACAGGTAGGAAAAAAGACACATCAAATAGAAAAAAAAATTCCTACTTCATCTACGGTTCACTGTTTTGAAATTGATGATGTAGAACCGTAGATGATGCGGCCATCATTAGACTTCAACAAGAAGTTTTACAACTCCCTAGGCAGAGCACCTAATCGTTGTAGTAGTAGTATAGGCAAGACTCGGGAGGTTGTTATTGTTCACTCGAGGAATAGGTTGGGAAGGCTTGATCACGGTCTAACAGAATTCTAAGGATGGAGGGAAGATTATTTTTGTATTTTTGTATTTTATGGAAAGCAAGTAAATCATATAATTGGAGAGGTTGGTTTGGTTTTAGCTAATAAACTAACTAATAATCTACGTTAGTGGTGATAACAATATAATAAAAGATTGTGTTTATTTAATCATGTATTACTCCCTAGATTGCTTCTCCTAGTGTTGTTGCTTTGTCACACTTGTGATGATCTGTGTAATTATTTCCTAAGTCATGAACGAATTACACGAACTCGCCGTCTACTTAGTATTCTGTTAGAGCAACGCACAAGTAAGGTAGTATGAATCTTATTACAAGGCCCCTAAGGGTACACTAAGTGCATGTGAAATATATTAAAAGTGGATCAACCAAATTATGGGGCAAGGTAGTATGAAGACTATTACCCGATGGTATCCTTTCTACACAATCATGTTTTCCTAGACATATGAACAGCGATACAGACAAAAGCTGGTTTTCTAAGACCTAGCATGCACATCCATCACAAGAAGCAACACCACTAAGATCTACATTCTAGGTTTCAAACAATCATATATAAACACAATAGGAGGTTTAGCCAAGCATGTTAAAGATAAAGCAAGTACATAGATAAATCAAACAACACATAGACATATTGAATGATTAAATAAACCTTACTTGATTAAAACATGAGTTGGAGGAAGTACAATAGAGTTTTTAGGCCCTAAATTCGTCCCTAACAGCTGCTCAACGAACTAGGGTTCGTACCCTCTTTTTATTCTAAAGTTACAAACTTAAAACCCTAAATTCGGGTTTGTATATATAGGATATTCTAGATAATAGGTTGGGTCATGTGCTCTAACGCCGTCATGGAATCATGTGACACCGTCTTGGTCTTCGTTGTGACGGCGTCACGTTGTATCTGTGACGCTATCTCCAGCCGCGGAGAACATTATCTTGAGAGATGTTGGTGTAGGTCCGTAGTCTTGTCCATTTCTTCTCCAAATTAGCCCAAGTCACGTGTATTTCTTTCAAATGCCTTCCAAATGCAAAATACCTAAAAAAGAACGATTAAGTATCTATTTTGGGCATAAATACAAGATTTAGGGGTTAAACGACCCTAAAAAAGTGTATAAAATGACACCTCATTAAAACCCCTACACTTGGGATTTGCTTATCCTCAAGCAAATGTGCTTTTCCATCTAGACAATAGCAATATGAGGGTCATTTTACCTACTCTTTAAAAGTCTTTTACAACACAACCTTCTAGACCTCGTAATTAACAACACGGAAAGTATACACTAGTACCTCACATAAGTATTTGGGGATTCTCTCTTTCACTCAGGTGTATAATAAATTATAACCTATGGGGAAATGGAAAATCAACACTCATTACCTGTCATAGCATATAAATTACCATAGGCTTGGTAAAGGATCAAACCTCTACCGCTAGGTGCAAGCATTATTCATTACTATCTAAGAGGTATTTTAAAGGGTTGTGGGGTGTAGGTGTAAGATAACATATAATGGATAGGATACATTTGGGTAGCTTTGGGTGAATTTGGAGTGAAAGGGTTAGCTAATAATTTACACGAATACACTTTGGTATGATTGCTAAGCCAAGACTCGGACAAAGATCTACAAACTCTATACAACTCTACATCAATCTCTTTCTTTTTCTTTTCTCATTTTTTAATAACATAATACATCACATGGGGTTTATAACACGTACCCCTACACTTGAGCTTTTACATGCTCGATATTTACCATCTAACTAATGACCCGATTTAAGGTGGATCAAAATAACATGGAGATCATCTAACAAATATATAGGGGTATTGACTTAACTTTTCTTCCCCATTCTTTCACGAAATAAATACTACCATGAATCCTAATCGTCCCAAAACTGTATTTACATGGATAAGGACTTAGCAACCGTGTACTTAATAATTAACTTGGGTTAAACACAAAAATGTACTAAAAATGAGTACATACAAGGTGGGCTAAGGCTATTTGGGTGTAACGATTGGTTTAAGGGTGACAATGCTCTTCATTAATAATCTAGAATCCACCAGAAAATTATGAGAACCGTGAAAAAGGATAGGCTCAGAGGGTTGTACTAGGGGTATCCTACACTAAAGGTGAGTGCATGGCAAGGGTGTGGGATAGTTATATGATCGGTGTGACCATCATAACAATTATAGGTTTAAAACATGGGTTAATCCTAATGCCTCTTATCAAGCAAATCCTAATACTTACTATGCGGTCTCGAGATGCATCACAAAAACAAGTTCTAGAATTTAATATGCTACTGGTACACTCTCATAATCCTAAAATAACCGATACCAATGTTCCAGAAAAGGCGACGAAACCACGCATACACATCCGTAACGACGGAATAGACACACATGATTGCTCACTCCTTAACTCGAACAAGCTAAAGGTATAATATCTAAGGGCGAACCTCACATTGTGGGGGTGGAATTTTGAGGGTTTTTGTGCTAGTCATATAAATTCCTATCCATGGGACGCTAGTAATACTTGGTTTTCGTTGGTGTGTGTCATAAAAAAATTTAAATTTTGGTAAAAATCACCCTTTTATGCTATGTTTCGATATATTACCCATCTTTTTAAGAACAAAGCAAATGGCAAATGAAAGATAGTTTCCAGGGGCTTATTTTCCCGCCTACCACTTAAGTTGAATCATTGTCCACCAAGGTTCTCTAGAAGTCCCGGTTTTAAAACAGATAAGGGAAAAGAAAACAAGGAAGGAAACTTAGTACTCCCATGGTTTACTCAAATAATGGAGAAGAAACATGTGATAACTGGTTTTAGATCGTCCTTCGAGAATCATCCAATGAAACTTCCTAAGAATCTTCCAGCTTCTTCTCATCAAATATAACCTGTAATCAAAGACAAAGACAACTATACCAAGCATAAAATGTGCGATTTACCAATATACAATATGAATTTAGGGTTCGACTCGATAAAACAGTAAAGATAGGATGAGAGAATTGTTAGATTCGTGGTTTTATGCAGGTTTATAAAAGAATATTACATATTTTAAATGTTGTACAAGTTTTATTTTCAAAAATAATTAAAAAATTTAAGTTTTCTAGACCCGGGCATTTGACGCCGTCGGGGTTGGTGTGACCCCGTCACAGGTATCATGGTGACGGCGCCGTCTCCACGTTCTGTGAAAACGAATTTTTTGTTTTTGATGAAAAATTTCCTGCACTTGATTCCATAAGTTAATTCCTATACAAATAGCTCCATAAAACCTAAGATTTAACAATTCAATCATATGACTCGAAACCGACATGAATTAATCTAAACAATTTATTTTGCATGTTTGAATTTGGTTCTAAAAGTCGGATAAATTCCCCTACACTTATTTTGTTGCAAAATACCTTTGATTTCAAATACGACGAAGTGACAAACAAACAAAGCATGATTACAAACTAATTTAAACATAATAAAATAAACAATAAAGAATTAAAACACAAGACACTCCTAATATGCGGGAAGAGTAAATATTGGGTTGCCTCCCAAAAAGCGCTTGTTTTTGTTTGAGTCACGAGCCTGACTCTAACCTTATTTAACAGATAAAGGGGAGGGTCCCCCTACACTTGATTTCAAGTACGGGTGATAGTAACGGTACACACCATTGTTGTGATAAAATGTCATATGCTAAAAAACTAGTTGTTGAATAATATGCTCCAAATGGTGTGTTTCTTTAGTCCTAACCTTCTCTACTTCTTTTGGCCTAACGGGTGAATTAAGTCCTTTTCCTAGAAAAGAAACTTCCTTAGATTCTAATCCCCAATCATATTCTATCATCTCTATGTTTGAAAAATCAACACCTAGGGATCCACTATGTCCTAATAAACCTAGTTTAAATACATAATGTTTCTTAGGATCATCAATGCATGGGTGATAATAGCAATACGTATCCTTAGGGTGGGAAGATGCCATGTGAGGTGAAGGTGGTGTATGAATGGTTAAATTATCTACTACCTTCATCCTAAAACTATCCGAATTATGTGGTTTGATGGGTGGTTCAGGGCCTTTTTCTTCTCCTAGACTTATATCTGAGGATGGACAATTGGTTAAGGGTTATAGTTAAGGCTCCGATTCATCAATACTAGGAATTTCCCTAGAGCTAAAAGGAATGTCATGATTACAAGTATTTAAGCCTAAATCCTCTAGTGGTGTTTCACCTAAAGGTTCTACTTCAATCGGGATTCCTAAAGTCTCTTCTACTTCTTTCGGGTAAGTCACAGGCGGTGTGAATTCCTTAAATAACGGGAGGACTTTAGGGGTACTTTGTGGGTCTGGATTTTCCACTTTATCCCATGATATACCTCTATGCATCTGAACCCAAACATCCTCATTTCCAAATAATCTTTTTGCTTGAGCCTTCAAATTTGCTACTTCTTGTTCAAAAATAATGTTTAGTGGGTTGTCCCATTCTTTTTAGCCTTGGACGAAATTTTATATGGCTTCCTATGCTTTTTCACCACTTAATTCCCCAAGGTTCCCATCTGTTGCCAAGTCAAGGTCTATTCAGGAATAGTCGTTGACATAATCATAAAAAAATTGAGTAAGGGACCATAAATCAAGGCCATGATGAGGGACTCTATTGATTAAGTTTTTGAAACGAGTCCACGCATCGTAGATATGTTCATCTTGATGTTGTTGGAACACCAAGGTATATCTTTGGAATGGGAAGGTTGTGTTTCGTGGAGGGTTTCGAAAGGGTGTGGTTGGTGGTCTTTCATACATCATCATGGTGAACGAAAGAGTGATTTATAAAACAAAGGGCACAAAGAAAAGGTAGACTATAAGAAGGCTAATTACAGAATTTAAATCTCACTTAAAAGGATTCAAGCAAGTAGAACTAAGCTAAACTATGATCGAAACCTAACTATTCCCCAGGCGGCGGCGCCAAAAACTTGATGCGGTCGTTGTTAGACTTCAACAAGAAGTTTTACAACTCCCTAGGTAGAGAACCTAATCGTTGTAGTAATAGTATAGGCAAGACTCGAGGGGTTGTTATCGTTTACTCGAGGAATAGGTTGGGAAGGCTTGATCATGGTCTAACAGAATTCTAAGGATGAAGGGAAGATTATTTTTGTATTTTTGTATTTTTGTATTTTATGAAAAGTAAGTAAATCATATAATTGGAGAGGTTGGTTTGGTTTTAGCTAATAAACTAAATAATAATCTACGCTACTGGTGATAACAATATAATAAAAGATTATGTTTATTTATACCTGTATTACTCCCTAGATTGGTCTCCTAGTGTGTGCTTTGTTCACTCTTGTGATGGTAGCTATGTTTATTTCCTAAGTCATGAACGAATTACACGAACCCGCAGTCTACTTAGTATTTTGTTAGAGCAACGCATAAGTAAGGTAGTATGAAGACAATTACAAGGTCCTTAAGGGTACACTAAGTGCATGTGAAATATATTAAAAGTGGATCATCATATATAGGGAGCAAGTAGTTATGAATACGGTTACCGATGCGTTTCCTTTCTACACAGTCATGTCTTCCTAGCATATTCAATCGCGATACAGAAAAAGTGATTTTATAAGACCTAACATGCAACTCATCACATGAAGCAACACATAAGATCTACATTCTAGGTTCATTACAATCATAAATAAATATAATAGGAGGTTTAGCCAAGCATGTTAAAGATAAAGCAAAAACATAGATAAATCAAAAAACACATAGACATATTGAATGATTAAATTAACCTTACTTGATTAAAACATGAGTTGGAGGAAGTACAATAAGGTTTTTAGGCCCTAAATTCGTCCCTAACAGCTGCTAAATGAACTAGAGTTCATACCCTCTTTTTATTCTAAATTTCCACACTTAAAACCCTAAATTCGGGTTTGTATATATCGGAAAATCATTGTGACAGCGTCGCATTTTAATCGTGACGCCATCATGAAAGAGAATATTCTAGATAATGGGCTGAGTCGTGTGCTCTGACGCCGTCGTGGAATCACGTGACGCCGTCTTAGTCTTCGTTGTGATGGCATCACATTGTATCTGTGACGCCGTCTCCAGCCGCTGAGAACATTATCTTGAGAGATGGTGGTGTAGGACTGTAGTTTTGTTGTTTTTCTTCCAAAATAAGCCCGAGTCACGTGTATTTCTTCCAAATGCCTTCCAAATGCAAAACACCTAAAAAGGAATGATTAAGTACTTATTTTGGGCATAAACACACGATTTAGGTAGGTTAAACGACCCCAAAAAATATATAAAATGACACCTCATCAGTAGAGGAAAGGGTGAATACGGTCTTCTTGACTTCTTTTATGTTTATAACGTTAATCCTTAATGAGCCGAGTGGAGTAATGATCTTACTTAGTAAGAGAACATTAGTAGATGGAGCGAGAGAGAGGAGAGAGAGAGAGGAGAGACCTACGATCTATACTAGTTTGGATTGGGGGGGGGGGGTTTTTTAGTTATTTTTATCGTTAAATTTTTTCAGTATCTTTTCTTTTAATTATAGATACTTTTTAGTCCATCCATACATCTAATTATGAATCCATGAAAACTATACTATTACTCTAGTATAATCCTCATGGTGGACTATAAACTGTATTACAACTTCGCTCTACCGATGTGCACTAAGATCGATACTCACTAAGAAGAGCTACTCCCTACGGTATTCCACCCTCGGAATCCACCTATAACACCCTGTGTTTTCAAGTCATTAACGACATCGATAAATCCACAATGTACCTTTTGTTTTATACGCATTTGCTTTTTAAATCATAAATGTAGTGCAGTCCTGCGGTAAGCTAAAACTTAGCTGTTCAATGAAACGGGCATCGATCGATTTAGGTTTACATCAATCATGTAAATACATAATTATTGTGATTAATTTATGGTATTTTTATGTTATTATTTTATCTGGTTACGTTAAAGTGTAGTGTTTCGCGATAAATGACAATTAGGTATTCCCGGAATCGTAAAAATTATCATACGCTTCAACAAATACCTACGTTATATAATTTGATTCAATCTTTATAAAAAACTTTATGCATATGTTATATAGATGTACAACGATAATCTCAGAAGTATACACTATAGAGAACAAATACTTTACTATAATGTTATACATAAAGACGCATTGACAAGCTTACCATTAATTATAAAAAGTAGATCTACCTATAAATTATTATTTTAGAGTAGATATAGTTTACTTCCAATTTTCTTTTTTTAATGTCGCAAAACAGATAAACTTAACAAAACCAGGAGTAAAGAATAAAAATAAACTAGAGAAAACTACTCATCGATCGTTGAAGAGTCATTGGCGCTTGGTTTTATTTCGAATGATGTCTGTTACGGGAACATAAAGAACATAAACACTCTATATAAAACCCCTAAAACCACCTCCCTTGTCCTTTGAATCTACGGTCCCCCCCCCCCTTTGAATTCTTGGTCAAACTTGCTACAAATATCTTCATTCTCTTCCTATAAATACACATGCCTTCACATAATAAATTTACTTACACTTTTACTTAGCAAATTGTTTTCTTTCTCTCTTTTGCTCTCCAAACCCCACGGCATTATTAGCTCACATAAACAATTCATACAAAATTTTTATACAATCCATACAAGCCTATGCACATCAATCCTAAGACACACTAAAGTGTTTGTAAGCATTGGTTCTTCATTTGCAAGTATTAAGGAAGAAAAGGAAGGATTAGGGTTTCAAACCTAATCTAGGGTTTATAATCTTGCAAGCTTGGGTTTTGAGTCTAAACACGGGTTTAGCATTTATTTCTCATCTCATACATCATCCCTAAGGTCTTCTAAATTCCTTTATACTTTTTATTATTATGATTTTATGTGTAATATGTTAATTATGGCTAAATCACCACTTAGGACTTTTTAATATGTAAAAAGAGTTTTCACTTATGTTTATGAATTTATGCACTTATTCTTATGTCATATGGTTATTTATATCATGGAAAAATGGATGTAAAAGTATGTTAACATATGGTTTAAGTATAAACATGTTTAGGTATAAATTAGGGTTTTAAAGGATTACTTAAGAAAGTTATGATTAAAAGTATACAAATGCCATATAAGGGTTGTTTTAATTCGACCTCATACAGTAGGTTAGATATTATATAAAAATAATACGCCTCGTGACGATTCCAAAAAAGTAAGAAACTTGTCAAACGGATTAATAACGAAAAAGTTACGTTAAAAAC